>OZ007569.1:1677472-1689972 GCA_963931925.1 Onchidella celtica
TATATGTATGTGTGTGTCTATCTCTCTCTTTGTCTCTCCCCCCCGTCTCTCTTGCTCACTATGTATGCGTGCGCGCACATGTGTACGTGTACTAAACTGTTCAAAACTGTCACCCCATCATGGTCCACTGTCTGTGCATACCTTTTTTTCTTCTGTAGAGGCTATAAATACACACAACACACGTTTGATACATTGCAACAGTTCAATTCACACGACAGTTCTATAGGACATGCAGACAGTTCTATAGGACATACAGACAGTTCTATAGGGACATACAGACAGTTCAATAGGACATGCAGACAGTTCTATAGGACATACAAACAGTTCTATAGGACATACAGACAGTTCTGTAGGACATACAGACAGTTCTATAGGACATACAGACAGTTCTATAGGACATACAGACAGTTCTATAGGACATACAGACAGTTCAATAGGACATGCCGACAGTTCAATAGGACATGCAGACAGTTCTATAGGACATACAGACAGTTCTATAGGACATACAGGCAGTTCAATAGGACATGCCGACAGTTCTATAGGACATACAGACAGTTCTATAGGACATACAGACAGTTCTATAGGACATACAGACAGTTCTATAGGACATACAGACACTTCTGTAGGACATGCAGACAGTTCTATAGGACATACAGACAGTTCTATATGACATACAGACAGTTCAATAGGACATGCCGACAGTTCTGTAGGACATACAGACAGTTCTATAGGACATACAGACAGTTCTATAGGACATACAGACAGTTCTATAGGACATGCAGACAGTTCTATAGGACATACAGACAGTTCTATAGGACATACAGGCAGTTCAATAGGACATGCCGACAGTTCAATAGGACATGCAGACAGTTCTATAGGACATACAGACAGTTCTATAGGACATACAGACAGTTCTATAGGACATACAGACAGTTCAATAGGACATGCAGACAGTTCTATAGGACATACAAACAGTTCTATAGGACATACAGACAGTTCTGTAGGACATACAGACAGTTCTATAGGACATACAGACAGTTCTATAGGACATACAGACAATTCTATAGGACATACAGACAGTTCAATAGGACATGCCGACAGTTCAATAGGACATGCAGACAGTTCTATAGGACATATAGACAGTTCAATAGGACATGCCGACAGTTCAATATGACATGCAGACAGTTCTATAGGACATACAGACAGTTCTATAGGACATACAGACAGTTCTATAGGACATACAGACAGTTCTATAGGACATGCAGACAGTTCTATAGGACATACAGACAGTTCTATGGAACATACAGACAGTTCTATAGGACATACAGACAGTTCTATGGACCATACAGACAGTTCTATAGGACATACAGACAGTTCTATAGGACATGCAGACAGTTCTATAGGACATACAAACAGTTCTATAGGACATACAGACAGTTCTATAGGACATACAGACAGTTCTATAGGACATACAGACAGTTCAATAGGACATGCCGACAGTTCAATAGGACATGCAGACAGTTCTATAGGACATGCAGACAGTTCTATAGGACATACAGACAGTTCTAGCGACTTCCTCAGGCAAACATTTCATGTTCTTTCCTGAATTCCGAAGGTATAATTTAGGCCCTTTGTCGTCTCAATATTTAGACCTTTTCCCGGCCTATTTAGTCTTTCTCACAAAACTATGACACGCAAGCAAATGTAAACCACTGGACATTAGTGAGCTAAAAGTATTTAAGATATTCTGTCAGAGTCTGAAACCTTCAAATGAATACTTGGGTTCACCAGTGGATCAGTTTTGTTCTTTCCATGACGTCGACATTCGCTCCGAAACCACCACCAACCCCCCCCCCCGCACCCCTTTTTTCACCTAAAAATGAGTATTCTTACTTGTCCCTCTGAGAACTTACTACCCCCCATCTGCATTTCTTTCACCACCGACAGTTAGATGTGTCTTTACCGAGCTTTGGAGTCTTCACCTTTCTCATGTCAGTTCGAAACTGGTTGTATTTCGGACATTTCACGAGTTGTGCCGTCTCTGACTGGGAACATAAACACATCCCGAAAGATCCGACACTGCGGAATTGTAAATCTTTCAGCGACTCCATCAAGGCCTGGAGAGATTATAGCATTAGAGAGAGCGGATTGCTAAATCTTGGTACGTTTTAGGGATTCTAATTTCAAGTATTCTCTGTCAAAGTGCAGTTTCCATGAATTAGCCTCAAGTGCCTTCCGCGCATGTGCAGACCGGTGAATTAGTCACAGTAAGGAAAACTCTGTGACTCGGAAGCCCAAGATGCTGTTGATTATCCTCACAACAAAATAGATCCATCTGCGGGACTACTGTATCCAGATCAGGGTAAGTGGCTATCTTGTATTCCTGCGCCTGCCTCAGCCCTTAGTGCGTCACCGTGCACCTGTTTGCAGTGCGGGAATCTTGTCAAGTGCGCGGGTGAAGACAAGGGGATTTGCTTCTGGGTGTGACCTTCCACAAGAAATAATAGTCAAACTCACTGTGTGCTCACATGTTTCTGGTTTAGTCATCTCTGTCTGTAGCAAGGGTTGTCCAATCGTTTGTTCCCAGTTAGCTAAATGGCATAGGAAAGAGACAGATAGATAGATAGATAGATAGATAGATAGATAGATAGATAGATAGATAGATAGATAGACAGACAGACAGACAGACAGACAGTCAGACAGCCACAGCAAAGCAGACAGTCAGACAAACAGACAAAAAACAGACAGACGGATAGATAGATAGATAGATAGATAGATAGATAGATAGATAGATAGATAGAGAGAGAGAGAAAGAGAAAGAGATAAGAAGATCCCGCCAGTATTCTCTCTTATACCTTTTCTCCCGTCCTTCTTTTCCTTCCAGTTTCTGCCGTTTTCCTCTCCACTACCATTTTCCTTCAGTTTCTTCTGCATGCAGTTTTGAACTTCTGTACTTTCTTTCTCATCCTTTCTTTCTGTCATTCTATCTTTACCTTTATTTCCCTCTCTAGCCGAGCCTGTCACTGATTCATCAATAACCCCCTTCCCCACTCTCTCACACACATCCATTTCCCGAGTTCTCACCTATCCCTTCTGTACACAAGAGGCTCACCTTGACTCCAGCTCAAACATCAGGCCCCTGACAGCCTAACACAGACAGTAGGAGAGTTCAAACCCACGCAAAATATCGTATCTTTAACTACAAAATTAATTTTTCCCCCAAGGCCGGCACTTTTGATCGGATACGATACTATTTATCTCTTCTTCAACATTCCTGAAGCAAACTCAATTTACTCCTCACTCGATCTCTACAAAAGATATTACCGAGCCTAACGGTCTGGACCCCTGGCACAGCAGCTGCTGCTGGCTCGGCAGAGTTCTCGCCCTCGCTTCCTACTCGTCCAACATCCTGTGTTCCCACGAGTTATGTTGATGGAGATAGCCTCATACAGAGATGTCCAGTTGACGAACTTATATTGGTTTGCGTGGCATGACGCCATAGAACTTTGTGTTTTTGCGATAGAGTGAATTTTACATGGTCTTTGGTCGGAAGTTTCAAGGCTATGCATGTAATGCTTGGCTCTCATGAGAGTGCTGTCTTTTTGTCCGATTTCAACTAATCTTTTGTGAATGGGTATGCTCAGCCGCGTGCCAAAATAACAAAAAAACTTTGCAAGTGCGAGTGCTCAGCTGCCGTCCACACTGGACAAGTTGGGTTGGGGGGGGGGGGGGCGCGTGTAAGCCATGTAAAGCATTATTGTCAACATCACAGTTTGAATGACCCTTCAGACAGATAGGTTTACTCTTTAAATGGTTGCATGAGCACTGATATATCTGTCGCCCTTTAATGATCCAGAAAGTGAACTGAACAAAATTTACACACACACACACACATACACACATACACACACACACTCACACACAAAATGAGAGTGAGTATGCGGAACATGACCTTGAAGTCTGCTGCCTTGTGCACAACTTACTATACCTAGTCCTATCAACACAGATCCACATCGGGTCATGCCCACATTCTTCCAGTACTGCCTTCAGATCCCCGTTCCCCACCCCCGTTCCCACCGCATATGGGGGCTGTCCATAAGGTACATACACTTGGAAATGGGAGCAGTGCCCCCTAGCGTACGAACAGTATTATAATTATGAGGTCGGAGGGAAGGGGTGGGATGGGGTCCTCTGAGAATACGGTTTTCACTTGCTGAGAAATGAAAACGTTTTGGTTTTATTTACTTTTTTTTCAGCGAATTAAATTGTTGAATTCTAAAAAAAAAATGTAAAAAATCATGTCTCCAGTGAAACAGTTGAACAGTTGATGCAAAATGCTTTTTAACATGTTCAGTATTTCAGACATCAAGGCCTGGACATGGACCTTCATCATCGTAATGGTGGTACGCTCGTTAAGAGAGACGGAGATGGGAGGGGGGGGGGAGGGGGGAGAGGGGGGGGGGGTGGCGGTGAAGCCAAGCGTGTGAAAAGTTTAAAATGGAGGATATGGGAGGGGTGGGTGGGTGGAGTAAAGAAGCAAAAAAAATATGTCTCTATTTCCCTTTTGACCTTCAACTCTCTCTCTCTCTTCCGAGCCGCCCGTCGAGTGGTGCAGAATACAAGTCCGGGTGTTGCTGGGTTTCTTTATGGGTTTTCCAGAGACTTGATTCTAACAGGTTACATTACGGCAATAGATGGCCAAGTCCTGGTGTGAAAGAGTTCGTTCCTGACACTACAGCCTGAATGTAAACATGCTAAGGTTGAAATATTTCTTTCTAAAGAATTTTTTTTTATCGTGTTCCATGGTACCTGCTGTTTATTGCAACCGAGACTAAGTCAGGGTTCACAGGAGGGCAAATTTAGAATCCTTGTGAATGGGGACTGGGGATATAATCAGTCAAATATTTCCATGTTCAGTAGAATCCCAAGTTTCCACAGAGCACACCAGGTCCGTTTGTGCGGGCGTCATCACATAGTCGGGGGAAGGGGGGGGGGGTATTTCTAACTCAGTTGAAGGTTCCGCGGATTCGATTGCAGATTTTTGTAAATGTCTACTGGCGCCGTGATTCCTGCATGTTGCAGGCATTAAAAAGTAATGCATAAACTTTTCACAGGAAAAAAAAAATCTTGCCGGTCCTTTTTTGAATGGAGACACCAGGAAACCGCTCAGCTTGTGTAACAGCTGAGGTTGTTCTAGCACGTTATAGTAGGGGGGAGTTAGTTGATCTAACTACAACCCTTTAGAAAACGAAACTATTACAGCTGTAAAATAAATAAACACGAGATCCGACGATAGATTAAATAATACTAAAGTTTAATAACTGTATAGTGAACAAAAAATTACTAGGAAGACACCAGCGAAACTAAATATCTACGCCACACAAAAGGAAACTCACTTACTCACCCAGCAACCACTCACACAGGTCTATATATATAAACATTCCTACAGAAAGTTCCCGAAATAAACGTTACCTTTGCACTCGCACAAACTAACCAATCACGCATCAATACGTCATCAGGTTACATCACTCAAGGCCAAATCTGGCGTAAACATTCGTATCCATAACGTTATCGAATATTCGGGAACATACTAATATTTACTGAACGAGTCAAAACACCTGACAACAAGCGAGCGAGGAAAAAAACTACTCACTAGAAAAGAAGGTCAGGTCACGGAGTACAGTACACTCTGGCGGTTGTCAACAATAAAATGAAAAAAGTAGTGGACACATGCTCAGCCACCAGCACAACAACAAAACCGGGGGAGGGCAAGGGGTAGCCCGCAGATGCTACACAACTCCCCAATTTAAGTTGAATATCTTTCAACTCCAAAAACATTATACAGCGTCTGCACTATCGTGAAATAATCTTATAGCACCTCCCAATCTCACAAAGGTAGTTGCTAATTCTATTACAATTAATAACAATTTCAGTGTCTTCCCGAATGTCATCACAAATACAATACAATGCAGTGTACTTTGCATCACTAATACCATAACTAATACAATACCGTCATTGCTTCCCAATAGTAAACAGTAGGCCTACTAGTCAAAATAACACAACGCCACCACTGTGGTGAAACAATGGTCAATGATATTATTACAAATCATATAAGGTGAAACGATGGCCCATCGTTTACATAATGCTTCGTGCATGAACCATAGCATATAACTCGTTGTACATAACATGGTTATCTCCAAAATGTATAACTCATACGTACAATGGCAAAAATACCAATACATACCGACCACTGATTAGGGTCTTTCTTCATCATATTAGGTCAAAACAAGTTACAACATTGCAATATAACACAAACACTGCTTGCTCGCAGTCCCCATTTGGGTTACATTTTCCAAAAATTACACCAAGTTCCATTGGTAACTAATATGACATAGCATAAAATCAAAATGTGACTAACACATCATGACTCTCTATCAGCCATCAATTCAATATTCAGTCACAGATGAACTATGTCCCCAATTACAGTACAATACTGCCGTCCTAGAAATTCATCTAGTAGGCAAAAGTATGGGTTACAATGCATTTCACTGATAGTGTACTACTTTAAAATACCCTGCTCAGGAAATCGGCACAGACATTTTCTCTGCCTTTTACGTAGTGAATCCTGAATCGATAAGACTGTCAAAATAAACTCCATCGTAATAACTTTGGACTGTCAAACTTGGCAGAGTTCAAAAACTCTAATGACCGATGGTCAGTTTGGAGCACAAACTCCTTTCCATACAAATACAAAGTAAACTTTTTTACAGCCCAAACAATAGCTAAACATTCGCGCTCTGAGACCGAATATTTTGTCTCACGAGGCAATAGCTTACGACTAGCATATGCCACAGGGTACAACTTTCCCTCGTGTTCCTGCATAAGACTAGCGCCTAATCCGCGATCTGATGCATCAGTTGCTAAGACAAACTCTTTGGAAAAATCTGGCAAACATAACACGGGTTTGGAGATAATGACATTCTTCAAAGAGGTGTACGCTTTCTCCTGCGTTTCATCCCACTGAACTATATTGGGCTGACCCTTTCTAAGTAAATCAGACAATGGTGATGCAATCGCTGAAAAGTTAGGAATAAATTCATGGTAATATCCCACTAATCCTAAGAATGCTTTCACTTCCTTCTTAGTGGTGGGTCTGGGTGCGTCTCGTATCTTACATACATTCTCTTCTAACAGGCCAATCATACCTTCTCCCACTGAGTGTCCAACAAAGTCTACTTCAGACGTTCCAATCAGACACTTGGATGGTCTTGCAGTTAATCCAGCTTGGTCCATCCTCTGCAGTAAGTCCTTGAGAGTCTTCACATGCTCGTCGAATGTCTCTGTATGAATCAGCAGGTCGTCCACATATGCTGTCACATTGTTCATTCCACGGATCAATGGCTTTACGATCCTGTTCAGCGTGGCTCCTGAGTTCATCATCCCAAAAGGCATCCGAATGAATTCATAGTGTTCGCCCATGGTGACGAACGCCGTCTTGGGAATGTCTTGCTCTCGAACTTTCACTTGCCAGTATCCCTTGCTCAGGTCAATCCGAGAGAATAATTTTCCTCTCGAGAGACTCTGAAACACTTCTGATGGCGCTGCTGTCGGATGAGGGTCGAATACTGTGATCTTGTTTAATCTCCTGTAGTCGATGCAGACTCGGTTGGATCCGTCCTTCTTCTTGACGACAACAATAGGTGAAGCATAAGCTGATGAGCTCCTTCGAATGATGCCCAGCCGTTCCATGGTGCTAAGCTCCTCCTTCAATGAGTCGCGCATAGCGTAGGGCACCGGGTATGGTCGTTGACGAACTGGTACTTCTGTCGTCAGGTCGATGCGATGTTCACCCAACTGGCAGCATCCAGGGAGATTGGTGAAGACGTGTTGGTAATCCTTCACCACATCGCAGAGTTCTTGACGTTGTTCCGACGTCAGTTGCGTTCCATACTGGACATCTCTGTAGCCTTCATTCTGGTTCCAGCTTCCTAGGTCGGCAAGGTCCTCCGTCGTTCCACCGTTGTCGCCTTCCAGGTCGCAGTCCTCGATGATTGTCATGCCAGCTGACTCCACGGGTTGACTCTTGTCCATCATGTCGTCCTCTGCCAGTACAGTCTCAGCACTATCACAGCCGCCGTCCTTTATGGCGTTGACATGTTCAGGCGTGGTATCTCTCCTTCTGTTGTCCATCCCACACATCTCGGTCACAATAGGTCTCGGTTCCATTGCCACTGCTGCTGCTTTTGACGTCCTTGGAATGTATCTCTTGAGGAGGTTGGCGTGCAAGGTCTTTTCTTTTGCACCCATCTTGACTCTATAGTCGTTAACACCGACAACTGAGACTACCTTATATGGTCCCTTCCATTGGACTAGGAGCTTGTTAGTGTTCGTCGGCAGTAGCACCAACACTTCATCTCCGGGGCGGAACTTCCTCTCTCGCGCCTTCCGGTCGTAGTAGGTCTTCTGTCTACCTTGAGCCTTGGAGAGTTCTTCCGTCGCTAACTTCCATGTGTCCTCCAGCCTCTCACGTAGTTCCACGACGTACTGGTAACTGGTCTTCGTTTCCGGCTCCTCTACGTCCTTGGTCCATAGTTGTCGTAAGATGTGCATTGGTCCTCTCACAGTTCTCCCATACAGCAACTCGAATGGGGCAAACTTGGTCGACTCTTGGGGAACTTCACGATATGCGAAGAGCAGCGGGTTGATGTATCTGTGCCACTGCTTGGGTTGCTCTGCGCACAGTGGCCTTAAGGTCTTCTTCAGTGTGCCGTTAAATCGCTCCACCAACCCGTTGCACATAGGGTGGTAGACTGTAGTGGTCGACTGTCGAATTCCCAGTAGTCTATTCGTTTCCTTCATGACATCTGACATAAACTGGGTCCCTTGGTCTGACAAGATCTCTTCGGGCACACCCAAACGGCTGTAGATGTTCACTAAGGCTTCTGCTACCGTTTCTGCGTCGATCTTCTTCAAGGGTGTGGCTTCGGGGTAACGAGTAGCGTAATCTATGTACACCAGGATATACCGATGTCCACCTTCACTTGGGGGGTCGATAGGTCCTACTAAGTCCACGGCCACTCGCCTAAATGGTACGTCCACTACTGGCATACTCTGCAGGTGCACCTTTGGCGTCGCTCCTTTGTTCACCGTCCTCTGGCATATGTCGCATGAGCAGCAGTATCTCGCGACGTCACCTTCAATTCCAGGCCAATAAAAATTGCTCATAACTCTGTCTTTGGTTTTCTTCACGCCGAGGTGTCCTCCGACGATCGAGTCGTGGGCTATACTCATTACATACTCTCTCAGTTTTTCGGGTAGTACCACTTGCCTTATAACCGTCGCCTGTCTCAGGTCCTTGTAGATCCGGTACAGTACTCCTCCATGTTTCTCAACATGAACAGATTTATTGCCTCTATTAGTTGGGATCTTCTTCTGCTCTAACTTCCTAATGACTTCGTCTTCTTCTTGGAGTCGGATAAGTTCCTCTCTATCCACTCCCGCGTGCCGTTCTGCCCTCGGCACCTTCAGCGACGTAGACCGGTCCTTCCTCTTCTCCTGGGCCCTCGTGGTCACCGCTCCTACCATCACCTCAGTATCAGGGTCGTACGGATCCTTCGCTCCGTCCACGTTCCCGACTACTAGGTCGCAGATGGTCTCCGGGAGACACAGCGCCGTCACTTTGCCCGTCAGGTAAGGCGTCTTCACGTCGATAACGGCTTCCTCCGCCGCTAGCAAGGAGTTATCGATCCTCGCGATAAGTTTCTTCCCACCGGTGAGCTGTCCGTCGTCCACCAGTGCTCGCCGCACCACTACACCTTCACAGCCGGTATCTCTTAGGACATCTACCGCTCGATTTCCAATCAAGCCCTTCATCACTGGTAACTTCAGTTTCTCCACGGTCCTTCCGTCACTGCATCCTCCGCACGTAACAGGCACCGCTAACTGTAGCTTCCCGTCCTTCATTACCGCTTGAACGTTGATGCTGGTGTCAGCCGTCGTCGCATCCTGTCTCGACGACTCGTCCGCCGCTATCACTACGGCCGCCGCCGCCTTGTTCGGCTTGCCTCGTCCCATATCCTTCTGGGCTGGATACATCCTCCGAACGTGGCCTGGCTTTCCACAAAGGTAACATTTCAACTCACCTTTGTCGTTTAACTTTGCACGACACTCCGTCGCCTTGTGTCCCGGCCTCTGGCACCTATGGCAGACCTGTGGGCTTCTGTCTCCGTTGGGCCTCTGTCGCACTGGCCGGCTCTGCAGTCTGGCGCTCCCGCTGAGCGTCTGGTTCCTCGCTACCAGGTACGCCTCCGCTGAATCTGCGATGTCCTGTAGCGTCTTTGGTTTCCTCTCCCTCACATGGGTTGCAAGGTCTGGTGGGCAGGCATCCATGAATTGCTCTCTGACGAACAGATCTCTCACTCCTTCGTAGGTCTCCTCCGTCTTCGACAGCTTTATCCACCTCTCTAGATAGGTCTTGATCCTGGTCAAAAACATTCCAACATCTTCTCCATCTTCAGGCTTACCTTGTCTGAACATGAGTCTGTATCCGTCCTCTGACAGGTTGTACGTCTTCTGCAACGCTTCCTTGACCTTGTCGTAGTCCTTGGCTTCGTCGATCGGTAGTCTGCAGAAGCACTCCAAAGCTCTCCCGGTCAGCAGGGCAGACAGTGATGTCGTCCAGGTGGATCTGGGCCATTCAGCTGTCTCGGCAAACCTCTCAAACCGCAGCAACCAGCTATCCAGATCGTCCTTCTTGTCCTGAAATGCAGGTAGCTTGGGTCTCTTAGAACTGGCGTGGTCGTCGGTCTTCTGCGCTGAGTCGTTGCCTCCACGTTGCTGGCGCATCCTCTCTATCTCCAACTCGTGGTTCATCTTTTCCCTTTCCAGCTGTCGTTCAGCCTCCTTCTCATGAGCCTGTCGTTCAGCCTCCTTCTCCTGTCGTTGAGCCTCCTTCTCATGAGCCTGTCGTTCAGCCTCCTTCTCCTGTCGTTGAGCCTCCAGCTGTCTTTCTCTTTCTAGGCCTTCACGGAGGTAGTCCCGTCTCTCCTGCCCAGTGAGCTCCATAGCGTCCGCTTCCTGGCTAAGCCTTCCAATAACCTCCGACATGTTGTAGATAGCTTGTCGATGATATTCTACAATAAACTATGTAAATAAATCTAGTAATTTTGATCTGGTCCGCTCGAATATGGTCGGATCCCGGACGAGCCCCCAATATGTAACAGCTGAGGTTGTTCTAGCACGTTATAGTAGGGGGGAGTTAGTTGATCTAACTACAACCCTTTAGAAAACGAAACTATTACAGCTGTAAAATAAATAAACACGAGATCCGACGATAGATTAAATAATACTAAAGTTTAATAACTGTATAGTGAACAAAAAATTACTAGGAAGACACCAGCGAAACTAAATATCTACGCCACACAAAAGGAAACTCACTTACTCACCCAGCAACCACTCACACAGGTCTATATATATAAACATTCCTACAGAAAGTTCCCGAAATAAACGTTACCTTTGCCCTCGCACAAACTAACCAATCACGCATCAATACGTCATCAGGTTACATCACTCAAGGCCAAATCTGGCGTAAACATTCGTATCCATAACGTTATCGAATATTCGGGAACATACTAATATTTACTGAACGAGTCAAAACACCTGACAACAAGCGAGCGAGGAAAAAAACTACTCACTAGAAAAGAAGGTCAGGTCACGGAGTACAGTACACTCTGGCGGTTGTCAACAATAAAATGAAAAAAGTAGTGGACACATGCTCAGCCACCAGCACAACAACAAAACCGGGGGAGGGCAAGGGGTAGCCCGCAGATGCTACAGCTTGTATGCCACATTAGTCTTTGTTCAATGTCCAATTTCTTGATGACCAAACGAAACTACCCAGAGGGTAATGGAAAGAAGAATGCTTAACATCAGACTACGAGATAAAATTCTCCATGCCGAAATACGCAAACAAACAAAGCTAACGGACATAGTAAAATTCATGCTACCACAAAAGTGGAATTGGGCCGGACGTGTGGGAAGGATGAATGTCAATAGACGGACAAAACGCTGCACTGAATGGCAGCCACGGACAGGAAAAAGAACATGAGGACGACCAGGAAGAAGATGGCAGGATGATACAATGTATTAAAAAGAGAGGGGGGAACAACATGGATGAGGAAGACATCAGACAGAAAGGAATGGAAATCACAGTCGGAGGGCGACATCTTGCAGTGGATGGTCAATGCCTAGGTGAAAGGTCAAAGGTGAAAAGAAACGATTAGATCTAGTCGTTTAAATGTATAACCCAGGTAAAAAATATAAGACATAATTATTTCATTCTACAAAAACCGTGTTTGAAAGTGAATTTGACCTACACCGTGGATATAGATCTATACATGTAGTCTCTTCAGCAACTGTATCAGTCAACATTGTCCGGCTTCGCTGAATATGTCAGACAAATTAGCAATGGAGACAATAAAATAAAATCGTTCCTATGTATA
>OZ007569.1:1694972-1722472 GCA_963931925.1 Onchidella celtica
GTATGCATTGTAATTGTATGTCAGAATTCAGATGTTACCAGCAGTATGAGAGTCTGCTCCTAGAGTCACAGCCAGGCAGTGCCAGTATTAGAATCTATGACAGGAGCCATTGCAATGGAGCTGGCGTGTGCTGAGACAGCGAAGACTATAATTTGTGTTAAATATTTTATGAGTCATTAGTTATATTTGATCCAGTACTAGGACCTTTTTAGTCCATTCTAAAATTGTATTCTCATTTTGCAGTTACCCTGATGGTCATTTCATTTATATATGTTATCTTATTCAGCTAACTCAATACATTATTGTGGCCCTACAGGTCTGACAAAAGTAATTCATTTGAGTTGTTAATTAATTCCAGTAGGAAAGTTAGTGTGTTCGTCGAGTGTGTGTTTTCCTCTTGAATTAGTCGTTTGCTATAAACCACATTCGCGACAGATGGATGGATGGATGAATGAGTGGATTGTGATGGATGGATGGATGAATGGGTGGATGGATGGATGGATGGGTGGGTGGATGGATGGGGGAATAGATAGACGGGTAAATGGGTGGATATATGGATGGATGAATGGATGGGTGGATGGATGGAGGGGTGGAGGGGTGGATGGATGCATGGATGGATGGAGGGATGGGTATATTGATGGATGAACGGACAGATGGATCGACGGATGGACAGACGGATGGATGGGTGGATGGGTGTGAAGATTACAAAAAACAATGAAAATGAACAGTGTGTATTTGCACACAACTGATGACAGCTTATAGACTTTCATCGATTCATGCTGTTAAAATTAGCCCTGCTTTAAAAGAAACCACAACAACAACACAGATTTGATCAAACTCTGCCAATGCTGGTATTGACAGCTGTGAATGACCTTGGTGACGACGTCTTCATGTCATTTAGAACCACAATGACGTAACTGAACAGCTGCAGACTGAACAGAGAAAGTCATATGCCCCCGGGGAAGGGGGGAAGGGAGGGGGGGGGGGGTAGTTGATGTGAGGGAAGGGGATAACTGTGACGACATATTTACCATAATTGTAGGATGTCTGACGTCTGACGTTTGGCGAATTTGACTTGCTGTTTGTTGTCATGTCAAAGTAGGCAGACACCTCTCGGGCATGAAGCGATCATCAATGGTTGTCTATACCTTGCACTGCCTTGATTCATTGCACTATAATACTCCTATGGTTCTGATCCTGTGAGAGATGGAACCAAGCACATAGTGTTCTCGGATAAGGACGAAAAACTCGGAAGGCCTGTGTCCACGTTGAGAGCGTTAAAGATACCTTGGCAGTTGGAAATCGAAAATTTATCCCTACCACTCACTCCCCTCCCCCCCCCCCCCAAAATATAAACCCGCCGACTTGGGCTGCACTGTGGCGACGACGTGTGTGCTCCAGTTGTAACTGTACTCATGCAAGATTTTACGTACCGTTTTAGCACAAGCTTATGGTCTATAATTTATCTAGACGAGGCTTGTGTCGAGGTCAGGACACTTACGAGTTGGGGTCTTAAAGACACCACTAAGAAAAAGTTACTTTGGAGCTCTCCACGGTTGTGGTTTCAAAGGTGGGACTTGTCGCGCCAGATCTAGCACTGTGACCATGGGCCATAGTTTCATATCTTGAGGTGTAAATTACAGTGTTCGAATAATCAACTATTATGTTTTTGCCATAATTCTGTTATAAGCCTGTCACAGACTTTGGCTATCGCTATCAAATCGCTAAAGATTTTGCTTAGCCAATTTCTCCATGAAGCATACGGTAACTTTGTGTTGCTTGCACAAATCCTCACATCTCGAACAACAGGGCCTTGAAATGACTGATAAATGAAATAAAAAAAAAAAAAAAATATTACATAAATGTTGCGGATGTCGACACTTACACGTCTTTTCACCGTCAATCGTTGTTATTGATTGCATTCATACGCCACTGGCCCGAACTGCTTTTCATGGGTTTGAGTTATGACGCCTATTTTCCCAGGCTGTCATGGACGACTTCCGCAGTGTATAGTCCCTGGCAATAGGGTTTCCGGGAATTCCCGGCCACTCAGGCTTTCAGCACCGGGCAAGGCAAGACGAGTTGATTGTCATTCTGCGCGAGCTTTTAAAATGGTTTTCGAGTAGATAATGACATGCATGACAAGTGCTACAGGGAGAAATGATCAGAAATGCACATTTGAGTGAAATATATGGGTCGTAACATTGAAAGGGAAAAGAAACAAAATCTTAAAGAATAACAACCAATAAAACACCGGAAAACAAAAATACAAAAAAAAAAGAACTTGCAGTTTGTATGAGTCTATTTGCTGCGCATCATAAAATGCGCCAATTAAATTACTCTAGAACCTTCTAGCCCTTGAAGTGAAAGTTACGCCATGCGGCATTTTCACGCTTACTCTGTGCGGAGATGTGGACCTGGCCTGTCCCGTGGAATTCAGGACAAAGTTGCATTCTAGATTTGACTGCAATAACTGGCTCGTTGTTTGTGTTTGAGTGTGGGTTTAATGACGCGTTAGCGCGGTAACGGCTACTTTGTGCGTTTGTCCGTTTTTTTTTGTGTTTGTTTTTTGTTGCTGTTGTTGGTGTGTGTGTTTTTTGGGGAGGGGGGGGTGGGGGGGTGTTCTTACTACTTTACCGTAGCTTGTTTGTCAAATTTCAGCAATATGAATCAAATAGGAAAAGGCATAATTTATATAAAATTGTATTATTATGTAAGTATGTTAAAAAATCTTTAAATTTTGGACAGGGTGGGGAAGGGGGTAAGAACACACGTGACATCAGCAGAGATAGTTCTAGTTGTCCTGCACTTGCATTGTCTGTCTTTAAAAAAAAAAAGAAATTAAATGGAAAAATACTGAAGTCTGGGCAAACAACAAACAAACAAACGAGCATTGTGCCCGCAGGCTGATTCACAAACAATAGACATGCCGAGTTGGCCTTGGTAAGGGTCAAAATTACACTTTTAACCCTTTAGGCACCACCTTACTATTGCTTGTGGGTGAACTCTGATTTTCTGAGAAGTTGTTTTTAGATGCCTAATTAAGGGATTTTTCGCGATTTTTAATTGATTTATTGTGTATAATTATTGTAGACATCACTAAAATGAACTGACTTTTCTCATGCTGACTTCTTGTGGGAACTGCGATCGAGTGATGAATATCTGTGTATTACTGGTGGTACATTGTGGCGCATAGAGGGCTGAGCAATTCTGGGTATTTCTGTATTCCATTTGTTTGGGGGGGGGGGGTGTGAAATCTTTGCAGTCTACATGAATATGTTTTTAAAATTTACTTGGACACATGCAGGTATAAATTATAGCTACATTTGTGCACTGTCTCATAGATGTGCACTATGTTATGTTCGGTTAAGATGTCTGTGATCTAAGTAGTGATTAATGCGTGTATGAAAGTGTTCATGTGTTATAGACCTTCTATGGTTTTCCAGCTGGTCAACTGGTTTCATAGCAGCGGAAACAGAAAACTGACTAGCCGCAGTTAGGGTTAGCAAGGTCTAGAGAAGTATTTCCCTAGGCGGGGCGAGGCACTTGCCAATGGGGCCTGGGGAGTCTTCATAGAAATCTTCATTTCATAATGTATGGCCGCCACTGAAGTAAGAGACGGGTGAATAAAACTTGAAATAATGTCATAATGAAAACCTTTTTGAAGGTATACATACTAATTATATACATGTAACTATTTTAACAATCTATTTGTATATTTTTTACTGTATGCTAACTTTGTTTGATCATGGTATGGTATGGCGCACGTTTTTTTTTTTTTTTTTGAAAACTGAATTGGGGTGTGGGACTAGACAGATTGAGAAATGCTGAACTAGATCATCTCTTCTGTACCACATTTGTCATGTCAGGTCAACATTGATTTGTAAAATACATCAGTTTTCCAACCAGTCAGGAGTACAATTCCAGGATCGGACATTTTTTAGAAAAAAATTATGCGTGGAGAATTATTTTTGTCGGTTGGTTCTTTGCCTTCCAGCTCCAGTCTTGTGTTGAGCAGCGTGGTTTAGGTGTGATTTACCGGGGACAAAAGTCATCGCAGCTCGTGTCTCTCGTGGTGTTCACGGGCATGGAAGTGGAGAAAAGACGAGGAGAGGGAAACAATAGCAGAGAATCTGGTCGCCACCAATGACAGAACACCTTACTTGACATTAAATGAACAAAATCAGTTTAATCCAGGCGAGCACTGGTCCAGTTTGATCCGCGGGACTAGTTGGATCGTGACGTCACGACCATTGAGTTTCAACAGAGAGAATGTATAATATAGAGAGATCTCACTTCCGCCAACTCGCGAAACTAGGTCGCTGCGGTAAACAAGAAACTGAAGAATTCAAAGAGACCTTCTTCGCCAAAGACAGTGTGCATATCTGTTTACTGTGGTTTGTTCATATTTTGGGGTTGATTGAAACTATTTACAACCGTTTGTTAGCTCTTACGCCCAGTGGAAATGCACAAACGGGTATTGTTTACCGCAGCGATCTACTTTCAGCTCCATGAGAACAGTGGTTTTGCAGAGCCTCCCGTGTCTCGTAGTGCAAATCGACCAATAGTGAAACCTCTCTATACATACATGCTCGCTGGTTCCAGTGAGATCCAACTAACTGGTTGGTGGGCGAGATTCACTGAGTTTCAATATCGTGACGTCACTGTCCAATTGGTTGGCCAATCAAAATTGGCTGCTGTGAGCCTAGACTTAGTGTCTCAGGTAAGGCTTGGGTCTCAGGTTGTGGTGAGTTCAAAATGACTGCAGGTCACCTGATGTTGAAAAGTACCCTTGAACCCGGGGACGAATCAACTTGGCAAATTCCGTCCGTTCCGGTGAGCGCGTATCTAAGATGTCAGCTATGTAACAAACAATGAGATGTAGATTTGTAAAGGATTTCTGTAGAATTGGTAGGATTAACGGAGAGAGTAGGCTCCCTACATCAAACCGAATTTGGCACGATGTCGTAACCAGTGGATCTGCGTAAGAACGATGTTATTCCTTTGTGCAGAGCTGACATCAATCCTACGTGTCGGATCTCCGTAGGGTTGCTGACTGGGAAATGCTGACCATATCGCTTCATTCTAGAACAAACATTACTGGTACTCAACATGACTCAGCAATGTATACGCGCGCTGTTTGCGGACATTACAATGAACTAGAGAACGGATGCTTCATTTCGGTCTCGGCTGGAACGCTGGAGACGTCAGCATCTATGGTCACTTTAAGATCAGCTCGAGCAGCGGGCAGTAGTGATGGTCACTACACAGATGGTTACTACATAGATGTTCACTACATAGATGGTCACTACATAGATGGTCACTACATAGATGGTTACTACATAGATGGTCACTACATAGATGGTCACTACATAGATGGTCACTACATAGATGGTCACTTCATGTCAAAAATTGAAAAACTCAAGTTATCAAAACTTAAGGGTGACCTGACATCATCGATTTCCTGATATGGCCAATAAAGAACCAAAAAACTTGAATCTGTCAGATTTCCTGTTGCTCGTGCGTCTTTTCATTTCTAGCAAAAATGGCCGTGTAACAAATACAGATCCTTTTTTTTTTCTTCTTAATATTTTCAGAGTTGAGGTCAAAGTTTGGGCTGAGGGCGGGCATTGGGTAACTCAGTATCATAAACTTCTTTGTTTTGCTGAAGATTTCCATTATAAACATGCTGGCTGTCAGTTTCCATGTCGTTATGCAACAGCCACCTGGCCAGAATAACACATGGCGGAGACACTGATCACCTGGCCAGAATAATGTCTCCTTTCTAGTAATGATCCTCACAATATGCAGGCCCGATAGAGGGTGATAATCAGTAATACCCATTATATCAATATTTTGTCTGATAAGTTGTTTTGTCTAAGGATCCTTCATCTGCCTAGCCTGGGGAGGAGAGCCAGCCAAGAATAGGTGTGTAAGCTCTGATGTTTTCAGCAGTCTTTCACGTCGTAACGAGGAAGTGAGTTGAACCCACAACACAAGAAAATGAGGTTTTAAATCAAAGATGAATGGTAGTTTTACCTCTTTTCAGAGGAGAGCGAATGCGTTTTTAAATAAAAAGTAAATGGCGACATCTTCCTGCGAAACGCGTGCGTAGAAAAGTCAGGAATGAGCGCTCTTTTCGGAGCTTGAAACTTGAAACGTTTCACTGGCGAGTGTAGTTGTTCAGGGGAAATTGTGAGATATCTTTATAGGATGTTAGTGCGCTCCACTGACTAGAACTGATATAAATTTGAATGAAACGGACAGAAGAGCCATGTCATACGCTGTCTCTGGCCCTCAGAATTCTTGCCTCATTAACGCCAGTCGCCTTTATGCCCCTCTTTCATCTTCCACAATCTTGATGACTTTCTATTGGGCTCGTGGCAGAATAAATCATTTTCAATTTCACGGCTTGGAAGATTTATGGGGGAAAATTCAAAATCAAAACTTTGGCACATTCGGTGATCAAATTACATCCCAGTTCTTTATGTCGTTTAGATATCGTCTGTGTGACAATGATTACTTACATAAAAATAAAGGGGGGGGGGTGGGGGGGGGGGGGAGGGGATGTGCGAGTTTTTACTGAGAGTGACGTCAGATCCTGTGAAGTAAAAAGTTTGTGAGATGAGAAAAATCTCAGACTACAGAATTATTTTTGTCATCTCGACTTTATCATCTTCATCGTCTTTGTCGGTACGGTCAAAATAGTTATATCTCTGTCTCCTTCTCCCTCTCTCTCTCCCCCCCCCTCTCTCTCTCTCTGTCTCTCTCTCTCTCTCTGTCTCTCTGTGTGTGTCTCTCTCTCTCTCTCTCCTATCTCTGTCTCTCTCTCCTCTCTCTCTCTCTCTGTGTCTCTCTCTCCTCTCTCTCTCTCCTCTCTCTTTCCTCTCTCTCTCTCTCTGTCTCTCTCTCTCTCTGTCTCTCTCTCTCTCTGTCTCTCTGTGTCTCTGTCTCTCTGTGTCTCTCTCTCTTTTTCTTTCTTTCTTTCAGTCTCTCTCTCTTCGTCTCTCTCTCTGCCTCTCTCTCTTTCTTTCTCTCCCTCTCTCTCTTCGTCTCTCTCTGTGTCTCTCACACACACACACACACAAACACACACACTCATCCCTAAATTTCCACGCTCGTTCTCGGTCTATTTCTCAAGTTTTGCTGTGATTTTTTTTTCTCAGCAATTTTCTGCCACTCACTTTCTTCCCCCCCCCCCCCTCTACCATTCTCTGTCCCTCACCCGACAATCGCAATTCTAGACATACGGCTGTCATTTATTCGTTTGCTCACTTTGTCGGTCTGTCTATCCTCTTTGCCACCTCTCATGCGTATAACGTTCTTCATTCTTTCTCCAACGTCCAAGCTTTTATTCTATCCACTCTTTGGTCTAATCTTCCCCTTTTTCCCCTTCCTTGTCTGCCCTCCCCCCCCCCTCCTCTCAATTCCTTCATTTTTGCTTTTTTTCACCATATCTATTTTTCTTCTTACTTTCCCCCTCTACCTCCTAGCCGCCATTTGTCATTCTCCTCTGCCTTGTCGATTTATTGTTTTCCTTCTTTCTTCTATCATTCAATTATTCTATTTTAACACATCTGTCATTTCTTCTTCTTTTCTTCCCTCGGTTCATCTTCCGTGTATCTATCACAGTCCACACAGGCCTGGCTGTAGATCTAATGTAGAAACTCTCTTCAAATCTGACTATTCGTGTTTCTGCTCACACCTCTTACCTGGGCAATATCATCATCATCATCATCAATCAAGAATCATCTCCATCCCCTCCCCCGTCCCCTCCCCACCCCCTCCCCACCTCTGGTGCAGGACTCAGGGCCGAAAATCCCAAATCCACCCTCCCGCCCAAAGTAAATCTGGACACGTTTGTTTATTGGTGTGAACGTGAGTGCACGCTGGGGCACTGGAGCATGCGCCGCCCCGTGGTGCGCACACGTGCGGAGTCCGGGAGTGTTTCCTCCAACCCCCCCCCCCAACCCCCAGTATTCATTTTGAAATGAATGAAGACAAATGAGCCCCCCATCCTTGCCTGAAGTTATCTACTCACCCTCTCAGTGGCAGCTCAGGTGAGAGAGAATTCCCCTAGCGTGTGCTGGTGGAAGGTGCGAGTGAGCAGGTAGGGGGACATGACGGTCCTGACTGTCCTAACGGTCCTGACATCATGGCTTGTGTGAGTCGTTCTGACAGTAAAACATTTATCTTCGCTCACACAATTGCAATAGGCAATTCAGACTAAAGGTATAATAACGTGTGTGAAGATTTATTATGTCTGTTGGAGACTAGGACTCAGCATTCGTATTATACCTCTTTAGGTAGACTTTTGTGAATGACTAATTTAAAAATATGAGCAAAAGTATTTATACCAAAGTTAATTGCAACTTTTAACTCACTGGCTTGTGTATGGGTAGAGGTTGATATGTGAATGTCCTTGGCGCACTGATTGTGTGAATGAGTTCAAGTAGGTATATGTGTGCGTCTCTCTGTCTCTCTCTCTCTCTCTCTCTCTCTCTCTCTCTCTCTCTCTCTCTCTCTCTCTCTCTCTCTCTCTCTCTCTCTCTCCTCTCTCTCTCTCTGTGCAAGCACACGTACTTTGGTGAATAGTGAATGTGCTTGAATATATTGTGTGACTAAGTGTGCATCTTGTTTATTATTGGATGCTTAAGTGTGTGTGTTTGTGCGTCCAAAAAGGGGACCCCACATGTTTACATGCTATCTGTGGTCAAGCTGCCCCAATTGAGCGATAGTCACACAGATTGAAGAACATTTACTTTGAACGGTCCACAGAACCTACTTTCTTCCAATAATAAAATATGAAAACACAATAAATTCAACATACACGAAAAATTAATTACTTACGTCATTTTGCTAAAGAAAGACTAGATTTGCTTTTTCCAGCAGAATCTTTGATTCTCGTCAATAACACGGAATGCGTAACTGTTGATTTGGTTGATTTTGCCGAGGGTTGCTCGAGGGCTGTCCGCTCAGAGACGCTGGCATTTTGTGGAATTTTTCATATTGATATTTTTTGTGGAATTTTCCATGTTGATAGTTTCCCATGGCTTGGAAATCCGCGGATTATTGCTGCACGCAAAGTCTATGACGTGCAATTTCATGTTTATCTCTCGTGCTGAAGAGCTGGTCATCGCTGGCCGAGGGTGAGATATGGGTGCGTGAGTGGGGGTGGAGATCCCCCGGGGAGGGAGGTGTGCGCGTGTTTTATCAGCCTGCACTGTTGACAGGCGGTTATCGCTGCGATATCGCACTGACCGCTGGTCAACGTCTCTGTGGCGCCGGTCTGCCCCGAGATGGTGAGCACTTTCAGTCTAACACGGCGAGGACTAATTGGAAATCCAAACCCACATGTGGGAGAACTTCACGATCTTTATCGTTGTAACAGCTGAGGTTGTTCTAGCACGTTATAGTAGGGGGGAGTTAGTTGATCTAACTACAACCCTTTAGAAAACGAAACTATTACAGCTGTAAAATAAATAAACACGAGATCCGACGATAGATTAAATAATACTAAAGTTTAATAACTGTATAGTGAACAATAAATTACTAGGAAGACACCAGCGAAACTAAATATCTACGCCACACAAAAGGAAACTCACTTACTCACCGCCCAACCACTCACACAGGTCTATATATATAAACATTTCTATAGAAAGTTCCCGAAATAAACGTTACCTTTGCCCTCGCACAAACTAACCAATCACGCATCAATACGTCATCAGGTTACATCACCCAAGGCCAAATCTGGCGTAAACATTCGTTTCCACAACGTTATCGAATATTCGGGAACATACTAATATTTACTGAACGAGTCAAAACACCTGACAACAAGCGGGCGAGGAAAAAACTACTCACTAGGAGAAGAAGGTCAGGTCACGGAGTACGGTTGTCAACAATAAAATGAAAACAAATGAACACATGCTCACCAGTGTAACAAGAAAACGGGGGAGGGCAAGGGATAGCTTGCAGATGCTACACAACTCCCCAATTTAAGTTGAATATTTTTCAACTCCGAAACATTATTCAGCGTCTGCAATATCTTGGAATAACAATCTTACAGTACTCCCAATCTCACAAAGGTAGTTGCTAATTCTATTACAATTATTAACAATTTCAGTGCCTTCCCAAATTTCATCGCAAATACAATACAATGCAATATCCTTTGCATCACTAATACCATAATTAATACAATACCGTCATTGCTTCCCAATAGTAGACATTAGGCCTACTAGTCAAAATAACACAACGCCACCACTGTGGTGAAACAATGGTCAATGATATTATTACAAATCATATAAGGTGAAACGATGGCCCATCGTTTACACGATGCTTCGCGCACGAATCATAGCATATAACTTGTTGTACATAACATGGTTATCTCCAAAATGTATAACTCATACGTACAATGGCAAAAATACCAATACATACCGACCACTGGTTAGGGTCTTTTTTCATCATATTAGGTCAAAACAAGTTACAACATTGCAACATAACACAAACACTGCTTGCTCGCAGTCCCCATTTGGGTTACATTTTCCAAAAATTACACCAAGTTCCATTGGTAACTAATATGACATAGCATAAAATCAAAATGTGACTAACACATCATGACTCTCTATCAGCCACCAATTCAATATTCAGTTACAGATGAACTATGTCCCCAATTACAGTACAATACTGCCGTCCTAGCAATTCATCTAGTAGGCAAAAGTGTGGGTTACAATGCATTTCACTGATAGTGTACTACTTTAAAATACCCTGCTCAGGAAATCGGCACAGACATTTTCTCTGCCTTTTACGTAATGAATCCTGAATCGATAAGACTGTAAAAATAAACTCCATCGTAATAACTTTGGACTGTCAAACTTGGCAGAGTTCAAAAACTCTAATGACCGATGGTCAGTTTGGAGCACAAACTCCTTTCCATACAAATACAAAGTAAACTTTTTTACAGCCCAAACAATAGCTAAACATTCGCGCTAGCTTACGACTAGCATATGCCACAGGGTACAACTTTCCCACGTGTTCCTGCATAAGACTAGCGCCTAATCCGCGATCTGATGCATCAGTTGCTAAGACAAACTCTTCGGAAAAATCTGGCAAACATAACACGGGTTTGGAGATAATGACATTCTTCAAAGAGGTGTACGCTTTCTCCTGCGTTTCATCCCACTGAACTATATTGGGCTGACCCTTTCTAAGTAAATCAGACAATGGTGATGCAATCGCTGAAAAGTTAGGAATAAATTCATGATAATATCCCACTAATCCTAAGAATGCTTTCACTTCCTTCTTAGTGGTGGGTCTGGGTGCGTCTCGTACCTTACATACATTCTCTTCTAACAGGCCAATCATACCTTCTCCCACTAAGTGTCCAACAAAGTCTACTTCAGACGTTCCAATCAGACACTTCGATGGTCTTGCAGTTAATCCAGCTTGGTCCATCCTCTGCAGTAAGTCCTTGAGAGTTTTCACATGCTCGTCGAATGTCTCTGTATGAATCAGCAGGTCGTCCACATATGCTGTCACATTGTTCATTCCACGGATCTATGGCTTTACGATCCTGTTCAGCGTGGCTCCTGAGTTCATCATCCCAAAAGGCATCCGAATGAATTCATAGTGTTCGCCCATGGTGACGAACGCCGTCTTGGGAATGTCTTGCTCTCGAACTTTCACTTGCCAGTATCCCTTGCTCAGGTCAATCCGAGAGAATAATTTTCCTCTCGAGAGACTCTGAAACACTTCTGATGGCGCTACTGTCGGATGAGGGTCGAATACTGTGATCTTGTTTAACCTCCTGTAGTCGATGCAGACTCGGTTGGATCCGTCCTTCTTCTTGACGACAACAATAGGTGAAGCATAAGCTGATGAGCTCCTTCGAATGATGCCCAGCCGTTCCATGGTGCTAAGCTCCTCCTTCAATGAGTCGCGCATAGCGTAGGGCACCGGGTATGGTCGTTGACGAACTGGTACTTCTGTCGTCAGGTCGATGCGATGTTCACCCAACTGACAGCATCCAGGGAGATTGGTGAAGACGTGCTGGTAATTCTTCACCACATCGCAGAGTTCTTGACGTTGTTCCGATGTCAGTTGCGTTCCATACTGGACATCTCTGTAGCCTTCATTCTGGTCCCAGCTTCCTAGGTCGGCAAGGTCCTCCGTCGTTCCACCGTTGTCGCCTTCCAGGTCGCAGTCCTCGATGACTGTCATGCTAGCTGACTCCGCGGGTTGACTCTTGTCTATCAGGTCGTCCTCTGCCAGTACAGTCTCAGCACTATCACCGCCGCCGTCCTTTATGGCGTTGACATGTTCAGGCGTGTTATCTCTCCTACTGTTGTCCATCCCGCACATCTCTGTCACAACAGGTCTCGGTTCTATTGCCACTGCTGCTGCTTTTGACGTCCTTGGAATGTATCTCTTGAGGAGGTTGGCGTGCAAGGTCTTTTCTTTTGCACCCATCTTGACTCTATAGTCGTTAACACCGACAACTGAAACTACCTTATATGGTCCCTTCCATTGGACTAGGAGCTTGTTAGTGTTCGTCGGCAGTAGCACCAACACTTCGTCTCCGGGGCGGAACTTCCTCTCTCGCGCCTTCCGGTCGTAGTAGGTCTTCTGTCTACCTTGAGCCTTGGAGAGTTCTTCCGTCGCTAACTTCCATGTGTCCTCCAGCCTCTCATGTAGTTCCATGACGTACTGGTAACTGGTCTTCGTTTCCGGCTCCTCTACGTCCTTGGTCCATAGTTGTCGTAAGATGTGCATTGGTCCTCTCACAGTTCTCCCATACAGCAACTCGAATGGGGCAAACTTGGTCGACTCTTGGGGAACTTCACGATATGCGAAGAGCAGCGGGTTGATGTATCTGTGCCACTGCTTGGGTTGCTCTGCGCACAGTCGACTCAATGTTTTCTTCAGCGTGCCGTTGAATCGCTCCACCAACCCGTTGCACATAGGGTGGTAGACTGTAGTGGTCGACTGTCGAATTCCCAGTAGTCTATTCGTTTCCTTCATGACATCTGACATAAATTGGGTCCCTTGGTCCGACAAGATCTCTTCGGGCACACCCAAACGGCTGTAGATGTTCACTAAGGCTTCTGCTACCGTTTCTGCGTCGATCTTCTTCAAGGGTGTGGCTTCGGGGTAACGAGTAGCGTAGTCTATGTACACCAGGATATACCGATGTCCACCTTCACTTGGGGGGTCGATAGGTCCTACTAAGTCCACGGCCACTCGCCTAAATGGTACGTCCACTACTGGCATACTCTGCAGGTGCACCTTTGGGGTCGCTCCTTTGTTCACCGTCCTCTGGCATATGTCGCATGAGCGGCAGTATCTCGCGACGTCACCTTCAATTCCAGGCCAATAAAAATTGCTCATAACTCTGTCTTTGGTTTTCTTCACGCCGAGGTGTCCTCCGACGATCGAGTCGTGGGCTACACTCAGTACATACTCTCTCAGTTTCTCGGGTAGTACCACTTGCCTTATAACCGTCGCCTGTCTCAGGTCCTTGTAGATCCGGTACAGTACTCCTCCATGTTTCTCAAAATGAACAGATTTATTGCCTCTATTAGTTGGGATCTTCTTCTGCTCTAACTTCCTAATGACTTCGTCTTCTTCTTGGAGTCGGATAAGTTCCTCTCTATCCACTCCCGCGTGCCGTTCTGCCCTCGGCACCTTCAGCGACGTAGACCGGTCCTTCCTCTTCTCCTGGGCCCTCGTGGTCACCGCTCCTACCATCACCTCAGTATCAGGGTCGTACGGATCCTTCGCTCCGTCCACGTTCCCGACTACTAGGTCGCAGATGGTCTCCGGGAGACACAGCGCCGTCACTTTGCCCGTCAGGTAAGGCGTCTTCACGTCGATAACGGCTTCCTCCGCCGCTAGCAAGGAGTTATCGATCCTCGCGATAAGTTTCTTCCCACCGGTGAGCTGTCCGTCGTCCACCAGTGCTCGCCGCACCACTACACCTTCACAGCCGGTATCTCTTAGGACATCTACCGCTCGATTTCCAATCAAGCCCTTCATCACTGGTAACTTCAGTTTCTCCACGGTCCTTCCGTCACTGCATCCTCCGCACGTAACAGGCACCGCTAACTGTAGCTTCCCGTCCTTCATTACCGCTTGAACGTTGATGCTGGTGTCAGCCGTCGTCACATCTTGTCTTGACGACTCGTCCGCCGCTATAACTACGGCCGCCGCCGCCTTGTTCGGCTTGCCTCGTCCCATATCCTTCTGGGCTGGACACATCCTCCGAACGTGGCCTGGCTTTCCACAAAGGTAACATTTCAACTCACCTTTGTCGTTTAACTTTGCACGACACTCCGTCGCCTTGTGTCCCGGCCTCTGGCACCTATGGCAGACCTGTGGGCTTCTGTCTCCGTTGGGCCTCTGTCGCACTGGCCGGCTCTGCAGTCTGGCGCTCCCACTGAGCGTCCGGTTCCTCGCTACCAGGTACGCCTCCGCTGAATCTGCGATGTCCTGTAGCGTCTTTGGTTTCCTCTCCCTCACATGGGTTGCAAGGTCTGGTGGGCAGGCATCCATGAATTGCTCTCTGACGAACAGATCTCTCACTCCTTCGTAGGTCTCCTCCGTCTTCGACAGCTTTATCCACCTCTCTAAATAGGTCTTGATCCTGGTCAAAAACATTCCAACATCTTCTCCATCTTCAGGCTTACCTTGTCTGAACATGAGTCTGTATCCGTCCTCTGACAGGTTGTACCTCTTCTGCAACGCTTCCTTGACCTTGTCGTAGTCCTTCGCTTCGTCGATCGGTAGTCTGCAGAAGCACTCCAAAGCTCTCCCGGTCAGCAGGGCAGACAGTGATGTCGTCCAGGTGGATCTGGGCCATTCAGCTGTCTCAGCAAACCTCTCAAACCGCAGCAACCAGCTATCCAGATCGTCCTTCTTGTCCTGAAATGCAGGTAGCTTGGGTCTCTTGGAACTGGCGTGGTCGCTGGTCCCCTGCGTCGACTCGCCTCCACGCTGATGGCGGATCCTCTCCATCTCCAGCTCGTGTTGTCGTTGAGCCTCCTTCTCTTGAGCCTCTATCTTCAGTTGCTCCATGCGATCTTGCCTCTCTCTCTCCATCTTCAGTTGCTCCATGCGCTCTTGCCTCTCTCTCTCTCTTTCCTCCCTTAGGCCTTCACGGATGTAATCCTGTCTCTCCTTCCCAGTGAGCTCCAAGGCGTCTGCTTCCTGGCTAAGCCTTCCAATAGCCTCTGACATGTTGTAGATAGCTTGTCGATGATATTCCTACAATAAACTATGTAAATAAATCTAGTAATTTTGATCTGGTCCGCTCGAATATGGTCGGATCCCGGACGAGCCCCCAATATGTAACAGCTGAGGTTGTTCTAGCACGTTATAGTAGGGGGGAGTTAGTTGATCTAACTACAACCCTTTAGAAAACGAAACTATTACAGCTGTAAAATAAATAAACACGAGATCCGACGATAGATTAAATAATACTAAAGTTTAATAACTGTATAGTGAACAATAAATTACTAGGAAGACACCAGCGAAACTAAATATCTACGCCACACAAAAGGAAACTCACTTACTCACCGCCCAACCACTCACACAGGTCTATATATATAAACATTTCTATAGAAAGTTCCCGAAATAAACGTTACCTTTGCCCTCGCACAAACTAACCAATCACGCATCAATACGTCATCAGGTTACATCACCCAAGGCCAAATCTGGCGTAAACATTCGTTTCCACAACGTTATCGAATATTCGGGAACATACTAATATTTACTGAACGAGTCAAAACACCTGACAACAAGCGGGCGAGGAAAAAACTACTCACTAGGAGAAGAAGGTCAGGTCACGGAGTACGGTTGTCAACAATAAAATGAAAACAAATGAACACATGCTCACCAGTGTAACAAGAAAACGGGGGAGGGCAAGGGATAGCTTGCAGATGCTACAATCGTCCCTCTCTCTCTTTCTCTCTCTGCCCTTCTCTCCTTCATTTTATCTTTTATCTAGACTTACCTTCTTTTTCTTTGTCTGTCTCTTCTGTCTATCCCAGGCATGTTTTGTTTTTCACCCTTCCTCTTCTTTTCTCTGGTATCTCCATCTTTTCCTCCCCTTGATCATTGATAACTTTTCTTTTTTTTAATTTCATCGTCATTTTCATCTAAAACTTAAAAAAAAAAAAGCGTGTTCCATTTGTTCTAACGAGATAATGAGAAGGATGTAACATAGAAAAGAAGCGGACAGAAGTCATTAAAAAAAAATGCAGGTAAACGGGGATTTGAACCTTTGATTTCTCGCACACAAGGCAAGCGGTCTGCTGACTAAACTATAGTTCATCAAACAGAACGAATTACGGGATTAAAATAAAACTAGATTCCAGTCACAAAAACCTCACGCTTAAGATCTCTCACAAACAAGTAAATCAATTACAAACAATGTCGTCCTTGTGAAATACACTGTAGTGATGATTGTAAACTACAAGTTGGCCTGGACACTGGACAGCAGAGTTTCTTTATCATCTTCATCTTCTCGATGTGAGGATACGCCACAGTTTGGGGTCACCTAAGTGTGAAACAAACAAACAGCCACAATTTCCATCGCTCCTGCCTCTTGACAAAAATGTTTTGCTGTGTCCAGCCATTGTTGACAAACCTCTGGCATGTTACAGGGTAAACTGTAGATGAGCAGTGAACACTACTTACTATGATCTCTATAACGGCTTTGTAATTAGACTACGGTCTCCTAACAGCAATCACTCCAATATTACTTGGTCAATTAGCTATTGCCACTTATAGGGTTAAATGCCGTTTTCTCAAAATCTTGTTTTAGGGGGGGTCATTGTCTTCAATTTATCAGAAATGTCTTGTCTTTTATTATATGTACAGAACTCAAAATGTCATGTTGCCGACGTATGCCGGGTTTTCTCATGCACACTCACATATGCCAGTCTAGATCAAACAAGCTATTTAACTTCATTTTATAGAATGAAATGTATCTGATCTTTCTGTGTGGGTTATAATATTGTATGACCAGTAGTTTCTCTAGGTCATCATAAAATGGGATTTCAACAAAGAATAAAAAGGGACGCAGCGCCAATTTTTTTTTTCCGGGTCGCCTGTAAAAGTTCTGCCATTTGGCCAACACAGTCTTTGACCATACCATGGCAGCATATTAAGTCCCCCGTCCTAGCCGTATAAAAAAAAGTACAAGTACTTGATGGGCCACCATCAACAGGTTGTTTTGCCGTGTGCCATCAGCTGCCACCATCCATCATGTATTAACCCCGCTGGTGCAGGGGAACTACCACCCGGAGATGGTTGGCATACTGGGGAAATTAGCAGCACTTTCCTCACATTACACAGGAATGTTCCCCCCCTCTACTCCTTGAGTATTGGCTCCGGTCCTTACACCAAGTCTGATCTCTACGTACGCTCGTAGGGGATGAACTGTGATATTTGTGAACCAAAACACGAGTGGTCAAGGTTTTAGATACTGAGTATGACTAACTTAGAGTATGGCTAACTTAGAGTATGACTAACTTAGAGTATGACTAACTTAGAGTATGACTAACTTAGAGTATGACTAACTTAGAGTATGACTAACTTAGAGTATGACTAACTTAGAGTATGACTAACTTAGAGTATGACTAACTTAGAGTATGACTAACTTAGAGTATGACTAACTTAGAGTATGACTAACTTAGAGTATGACTAACTTAGAGTACGACTAACTTAGAGTACGACTAACTTAGAGTACGACTAACTTAGAGTATGACTAACTTAGAGTATGACTAACTTAGAGTATGACTAACTTAGAGTATGACTAACTTAGAGTACGACTAACTTCACTTTCAGACCCAAATGGCAGGGTTAGTTTGAGTGTCAGTTTGAATTTGGGTTGAACAGCTATACTGTCTCCTGCAGGCGTCAATGACAAGGCCAATAATTTTCAAAGTAATTTCTGTAGCAAGGGCAGGTAAAAACTAGGAAAGGAAAGTTTTGACAGAAACAGAACAAATATTGAAGCATATGGTGGGTATCAAAGGAAACTATTCAGATAAAGTTAAAATAATGAGTATTTTTGGTATCTTCTAAAGTTACGTGACCCCAGTTCTTGTTTGTTCTATCTCCATCCTCTGAAAAACTTTGAGTATGTAGAAAAGTTATAACAAATTTACACTCTAGCACCTGTTTAAAATGCGTTGCGGCACTTATCAAACTGTTTCGTAGTTCCGATTTATTCTAGCTCCAATATCATAATACTGAAGCCGCGAATGTTTAACCTGGAATTTCTCAGTTGTGCAAAAAGTGGAGCTGGAACAACCGATAACTAATTCACATGTGTTTCTGTGTGTGTGATGGAGGTGAGTACATGGTGCATGTGATGGTGCGACTCAGGAAACCAGTGGAGAGTGAGATGGGAATTTAAAAAAAATGGCGTGTTGAAGGAATGCCCAGTGAAGGGGCAGCTAGGGTGTGGCCGTGAGGCACTGAATCAACTACAACAGTACGTGCCAAAGTTGGGGGTGGGGGCGGGGGGGGGGGGGGGAGGAGGGTGAATACAAGATTGTTTGCAACTTGATGACCAAGGATGAGTCGTAAATAATGTGAGGAAGAATAAGTCATGGACAAGAGAGAGGTTACAAAAACAAAAACAAGGAAGGAAGACAGTGCAGAAGAAGAAAGAAGCCAAGGATTGACAGATGAGTGAATTAGAGACAAAGAAATCAACTTTATCTGTGGAATGGGGGGGGGGGGGATGCAGGGCGGGTGAAGGCTGAAGTTCAAACTGTTTTTCTTCTCAGTCGGGATAGAGGGGGCTGAGGGGTGGGGGATAGGTGCAGATTTGGGAAGGGTTGGTTGGGGGGGGGGGGTGTAGGGGTTAGAAACTGGCAGGTGACAGTGACATTCATGGAGAGAGTGAACCAGGGAACTCTAGCTAGACTGTGTAGAGCGCCGTAGTCTCTGTGCGTGTGTGTGTATGTGTAGTTATGTGTGTATGCGTGTAGATGTGTGTGTGGGTAGATGAGTGTTTGTGGGTAAGAAGAATGATGTAGATACAACATGTGAGCCTCTGACAAGGGGTAGATAACTCACAGCATCCAGTTTCTCACGCTATGGCAATCAAGCTGGCCAATTAAAGTAAGGGAATGCTAGCGAGTGGGTTGAGAGGGGGGGGGAGTGGGGGGCTGAGGTCGGTGGAATAGTTCTCTCCCATTCCTGCATTTTTCTTATCCTAGCGTGGATTTGGTTTGACCCCCTGGCTAGCGTCCCTAGCAACCGGAGAGGATAAGTTTTAATTGTGGGTGGATGTGGCGGTGACGGACTGCAATAAACCACTCGGCGGGACAGGATTGTTCCCCCCTTGACTAATGAACATTCTCTGACAGCCAAACTTGGACCTGTGAACTGTCAACTCGGCAGCAGCGGGGAATTCCCTTTCGCTGGGGTTTTAAAGCATTGTCCATGTCAGTGAGTGGTCTGTTGTTAGCGCCACCGGCACCTTCTATCAAGAAACCCTGTATTCTACATTTTCACAAAGAAATTAGTTGTTTTTTGTTTTCATTTTTGAGAAATTTAAATAATAATCACTTTTGAAGCAGGTTCATTATCCATATAAATGAAAAACTCACGGGACTTTTAATGACCTACCGCCGCTCACACAACTCGGATGTACGTGAAATTTTCACAGGCGCCTTCCTATTGGCTTGTATCTATAGAAATAAGAGCGGCTTGCAAAATTTACGTGGAGAGCTCGGAAACAATAACAACACCTACACATATGCGATGTTCGCTTATATATTCATTAAAAAAAAAATTAATATTATACATCTAGATGTACTCCCCGATAGACGAACGAAATTATGGGTAAATATTCGTATGGTGCCCAGCGAAGATCATTTCCAAAGTTGATTTCTACTTTATCTACGCCCCTGACTTTCCTGCCAGTGCTTTACACCAAAACAAAAAATCTTCTTCCGGCGTTAAGTTTCTATAGTTTTATGACACTTCCGGTGTAGCATGAATAAATGACCACAGGGTATCAAAATCATGGGAATCCAGATGTGGAGAAAAGCATGAATTTGTAGACCTGGACCAAGAGTGGATTTGTTGGCTAGTTGTGAAGAAATTTCATTGAGCTGGCACGGTAGACGAACCCAAGCTGGGCATGAAAGTTGCTTGCTTGCATGTTTGTATCTTCTGACCAGTCAGATCTACGTTATTTGTAGTTTGTATATTGTATATTTGTTTAATCCCATTTGGGAAATCTGCCTTAGTGTCATTGCAGCCCAGTTACAACTGGAGCAGGCACGTCGTCGCCGCAGTGCAGCGCCGGTCGGCGGTTTGTTTGTGTTTTGGCGGTTGGGGGGGGGGGGGATGAGGGAAGGGGGGTGCTAAGGATGAATTTTATTTAATTTTGCCTGGGCAGTGACCTTTTCGGCCTGCTCTTCTTGACTTTCAACTGCCAAGGTATCTTTCACGTGCGCAACGTCCACACGGGCCCTCCGAGTTTTTCGTCCTTATCCGAGAAGTCTAGGTGCTCGATCCTACTTCCCATAGTATCAGGGACAGGAAAATATGGGAAAAATCCCAAATTCCAACATGCCTGCACCGACCGGGATTTGAACCCGGTACCTTCGGCATGAGAGGCGGGCACCTGCCCCCTAGACCACCCTGGTTACCACTGGTTGAGCTACCCCGCCTTGCCCAGGTCACACTTGTGTGATAGTTTCAGTTCTGGATGATTCGATTGGATCTGTTTCGCCTTCCCCGTTCCTTCAGGTTTATTTTTGTTGCTGTTGTTTGTTTTTAGATAAGTCTTACTGCAACTTCACTGCGAGTTAATGCTCCACGCTTGTGGTCAGCATTTGATTTTGAGACGAACATTGTCATGAAATCTGCACACTGGGCAGTTAGTTAAGTGGTGAACGCAACACATCCCAGGAAGTGATAACGTCAGGGGCCATGTGCTCATGGAAAAAGAAAGGATGGGGGGGGGGGGGTGACTGAACGAAATGAGCGACACAAAGCAAAAAAAAACCAACAACACAAAAAAACTTCCTCCTCAGTTCAAGAATTCCAGGCAAATCCTAGCTGTACGAGCTGTGGTAGGTCTGGTTCAAACCCCGACGAGTTTTTCTTATACTGTAGATCACAAATAGGTTTTCAGCGGGAGTTACATGCTACTGTCCCTGCGGTGCCGGTGTGTGTATGACTGGAACACGTGCACACAAACAGACATAATTATATACACATACAGACAGACAGAGAGAGAAAAGAGAGGGAGACGAAGCAAAAAAAGACAGGCAGAGAGAGAGAGAGAGAGAAAGAGAAGGAGAGAGAGAAAGAAAGTGAGGGGAGAAATTTAGACATAATTATTTATTTACACAAATGAAAGCTGGGGGGGGGGGGGGAGGATAAAGAAAGGATTTTAATCTTTCTTTCTTTTTTCTCTCTGCCCCCCTTTTTTTTTCCTTATGTCTTGTTATACTCTTGTCTCCCCAGCACTCAGCTGGAGTTTCCTACATAATTTCTCTCTCTCCCTCTCTGCATGTCACTAGCATAATACCACGAGTAGACTAGACATTGCACGACTGTGCTGACCCACACAGACTATCTGACTGGGTGTGACGGCTGGAAACAGACCTATATCATGATAAACCACTCCACAAAGCCTCGGTTTGTGTCGGCACGAGGATGCTCAGCGTCACCGTACACTATGACGACATATTCATTGAGTCGCTTGTCAGACTCTGCCTGCAATGGCCAAAGATAACTGTTTCACTGTAGCTAATGTTGACTTGCCTGCAGACTCGGATACTGTTTTCTTTAGCAATCTGGGAGTCGAATTATCTGTTATCAAAAGAACAATTGTGAGCCACTGGAATCGAATATACTTTTTAAAAAGAGATATATTTCCTAGATTTCAGCACATTTGAGGGAGATTGGTGAGGTAAAATAAACATTTCTTGGGAGATCTTTACTTACATTCCACAAATGTTGAGGAAGAGTCGCCCGAGTTGTTCCTTGTCTGCCTGAGTTTACTCCAAGTCTACGATCCATCCTTGTGGTGCACAAAGGGCGCAGTTGGTAGAGCTGTCATATGGAATACGGAGGTCTGAGGTTTGATTACTGGTGACTCCGTGCCATGTCAGAGCTCTCGTTCGTTTCAGTTGTCTTTCTCTTCCTCCTTCCGAAAGTTCTAGAAATGATTTCACTGGGACTTTAAGCGCCGGCCCTCGTCAAACAGAATATTTATGATTTATTGAAACTAAAATGTGTAAATGTCGGCATAACATTTCTTACCTGGTTTAAAAAAAAAAAAAATTATTCTCTTTCTTTCTTATCCACACACACTCTCTCGAGCTCTCAGAACACGCGTGCATAATCAAAAGTCAACTTGCTCAACCAATGGCTCACTTTTTCATTCATCCATCAAGCTTCCCACTTACTAAGAACCTAGAGCAAGATAGTGAATTATCCCCTACTATATCTTAAAGGTCACAAGATAGACATGAAACTAACATTTTCCACTCGTCCCTCAGCCCGGAGTCTCTCGTTCACTATTCTCTTATCCAACCCTCGCCAGCACCTCGCTGCGCGTGAGACACACACAACACATATTTCAATGACGCTAATTGCAGCCTTTGACATTAAACATTACTCTCTACACCCAAAACGTGCAAGAACTTACTCAAGTCTAGCAAACTTCAGACAGGCAACTTTGAGTTTTCCACTTTTAAGAATTTACTTTTATCTTTTCACATACTTTTCTCTCTTTATCTACAGCTGGCCATCCATTTCTCTTTCTTTTCCTTACTCAACTCTTCCTCTCTCTGAGTTTTTCAAGGTCGGCCGTCTATCCTTACCTAGAGTTCTAACAGCCAAATATACTGCAACCACTCACATTATCTCCCAGTATAAAATACTTCATGTCATGACGTACTGTACAAGTGTCCGTCAGCCGCCTCAGATGTCTGAAATGAATTTTTTTTTAAAGCAGCTAAATAATTCTCCAGTAAATTCTCTTGTGAAAGTTGTTACATATGTGACTTTTAGATACTGAGTGTGTTATCCATCCTTCCTTACTTCTCCCGTCGTCCCCAGTCCCCCCCCCCCCCCCCGCCAGCGTGATTTTTTTCCGTATAAGCTTGAGCAAATTCAGGAGTGGGGCAGCATTGATAGACCCGCAAACATAGGCCATCGGCTAAGGGATTTCTCGTCCTATGGAACACTGCCATGGGTGCTACAATCTCTGGACTGTGCTTGATATGACTCTGAACGCCACCGAAAATCCCTGGGATGTGTTGGAGCTGTCCTGTGCTTGGGGGTCTGTTGCTGCCACGCTCCTGAGTTTTGCTAAAGCTCGTACAGAAAAAAATCACGCCCCCCCCCGGCCCCGCCACCCCTCACTCTGGCCTTCTATTTCTCCGCCGGCTTTCCCAGTTTACCCCAGAACTTTTCAACGCCGTCTCGATTTACTTTTCATCTTTCCCCAAAACCGCAGCTTCCAAATTAATCATACTTGACCTACTTTCCAAAGTTTTTATTTCTTTTTCATGCCAGAAATATTTCATCTCTTGTTGCTGTTTTCTTCTGTGTGGGCTGTGAGTAACTGCAGTGTCAGTCAAGAAAAAGATCATCGTCACCAGTCTAAAAGATTCCTCACACCTCTCGTCACGACCCTCCTAATGCCCTGGCTACAGACCAAAGATAAACAAATGGTTAGATCTTGGATGACAAAAACCAGCCAATTAGCGCGTGAACCTCTCAGCCATCAGAGGCATCCAACATAAACTGGGTGTCAGACAGACTTCAAGAATGGGGCGTGGTCTGGGTGGCAGGAAAGTCCTCGCGCTAGCCCCTCGTCCATCACCTCCTCAACTCACACGAGAGAACGCCAAGTTTCAAACACACGACTCGTGAATGACGAGCAACGAGCAGGGTCGGACGAGGCCAAAGCAAGAACTAACAAGTAGACAACAGGCAATCTGGCAGAGAAGTTGGACTTGACAACAAACACAGAAATCCAGGCTGGGTATGGCTATCCGTAGGTATGTACGAAACTTATACATGGAGGGGAGGGGGGGGGGGGAGAGAACAGAGAAATGTGTACAGGCTTTTCAATCATGATAATGAAATTAAAAAGCTCCGTGTTATTTCCTTTTTTAAAAATAAAGTGATTTGTAGGATAGAAGGATAAGGTAAATCTGAAACATACTTCAACAATCAAATCATTCACGCAAACCTCCATTTAAAGTCATTAAAGTCTTATCATGGACATTTACCATTAGTGGCCTTACGCTCGTATGGGGGGAGGGGGGTGAAAGGCGTACATAGGGGGGTGGGGGTAAAAATCTCCAAACTTGAACATACGCACTTTATGTAGGACCTCTCTTTCTCTCTCTGTCTGTCTGTCTCTCTCTCTGTCCCTCTCTCTGTCTCTGTCTCTCACCTGTAAACTTCTGAAACCACTGGCTCAGACAGTCATGTGGTACTTAATTTTGAAAAGGTGGACACAAAATCCGAGCCCGGAGAATTAGATCCTTTCACACATGGACAGACAGATAAATACCTGAACAAAGAGATTAAGTTTGGCTAACATTAGACGCATGTAACCCTGGCACAAATTCACGATTGCCTGACTAGAAACTGTGCATCACGGGCCATTAATCAACACAGAAAATGATGATAATCAACGTCTTCACGTCATAGATTTCAGGGAATTAAAAAAAAAAAAAAAACATGACTCGGTCTGAATTTTGGATAATATTTGTTTTTGGTTGGTCGTGGTGAACCCAACACTGGCAGGACTGGTGGCAGTCTTCCAGAAAGTTCGGAGATATGTAGATCATAAAACTGTTGCAGTTTATGCGCGTTTCCAGTGCGATAATAATTGATGTCAAACTTGTATGTTTTACCCCGGGTAGATAATTTGGTTTGGCGGGACATTTGGCAGTAAAATTCTATTTATCCAACCCAGGAGTTCAGTTTGGTGGAATAATGAGAAAACTTGCCACATAAAATGTATTTTTGACAATTTAATAGAACAGCCTGCAGTTTATTTATTTATTTATTTATTTATTTATTTATTTATTGAACCATCTATTGTGAGATAAGTTGAAGACAGATTGGGCTTTTTGCATGATTGTGGAGAGGTGGAGTGTGCTAATTGTGCATGGCACTGTTTATGTATGAGTTTATTTCTATCACCCAATAAATTATCTAGGTCACACTCGCCGAGAGGAATCAAAACAGATAATTTATCTCATCTAGACTATTTTTCTCTTAGCTGTAGGAATTGTATTGTGAAAGTTGTTGTGTGTTCATTGTGTAGATGAGCCTGAACTCTTATCAATTGGTGGAAGCGTTGGGGGAGGGGGGGGGATCACTCGTCTCGTGTTTGCCCCCACAATACGCTTTGTCATGGATGTTTCCATGTGGAGAATGGGGTCACGGCTAGCTCCAGTTCTGCCAGTAGGAGATTCAAATCCATGTGGTTATGAAAAGCCAGAGTTTATAGGTCGATGATGAGAGAGCAGCGCTGTTGAGGGTGAGATTCTCTCGTCCATATCCTCGGGCGATACGGCTTCAGATTTCCACGAGGTGTGACCTACATTTGCAAGTTCATGTATCCATGCAGAAGCGCTAGCAATAACAGATGGTTTTACCATTGACGTATCTCAAGTGGTGCGTCCGTGAGTGGTGCGCACTTCTGAATTACCTCCCCTCGCCCCTGCCTGAGGTGTATCGTTTTCTTCCAAACCCTCTTGTCCGGATCTCACCCGAGTGGAAACCCTCAACAAAAGCCCCCCACAGACGAGTTTTCCGGGCGATACCCCGGCAGTGAAACACCCACTTTATTTCTTGATCCCATTTTAATTGTAGAACGAGCAGGTAATTTCCTTCTGCTTTGTTCTGTCTGAAAACCTCAAGTGTGGCTACTTCTGAAGGTCGGTACATTTCCTGGAGCCGGGAGACGCTCATCTGTAACTAATGAGACACCGCCACTCTATGAAGCTCACAAATCTGCCTTGTGCTATCTTTACTGGTTTAAAATCCGGATTTGTTATCTAAGATTTTGAACCAAAAAATGTTCTGAAACTGATCGCGGATAATTGGTGGATGCTTGTGGTAGGGTCTCCGCCTTCCTTCTATTCTATCTACTCGTTTTGCTTGTTCATAGCACAATGGGACCGTTACTGTGCCGACATGTTTTCTCTAAACTCAAACTTCCACCTCAAACTCTGATACGTAACGTCTTTCACATATGTATTTGTGAGTTCTCTCTTCCCCCCCCCCTTCTCCCCCCTCTCTCTCTCTCTCTCTCTCTCTCTCACTCTTTCTGTCTGTCTCTCTCTTTCTGTCTGTCTCTCTCTCTGTCTCTCTCTCTCTCTCGCTCTGTCTCTCTCTATGTCTCTATCTCTCTCTATCTCTGTGTGTGTGTGTCTCTCTCTGTCTCTCTCTCTCTCTCTCTGTGTGTGTGTCTCTCTCTGTGTCTCTCTCTATCTGTGTGTGTGTGTCTCTCTCTGTCTCTCTCTGTGTCTCTCTCTCTCTGTGTCGCTCTCTCTCTCTCTCTCTCTCTCTCTCACTCACTCTTTCTGTCTGTCTCTCTCTTTCTGTCTGTCTCTGTCTCTCTCTCTCTCTCTCTCTTTGTCTGTCTCTCTCTCCCTGTCTGTCTCTCTCTTTCTCTCTCGAGTTACAATGTAAGTACTCTTAGCTACCAGTCAGAGGCGTAATCATACTATCAGATATTATTGGAGAAGGTCTTGTTGAAAAGGATCCGAAACTACTCTTTAATAGAACTATGAAAATTAGTGGATATTTAGGTAAGTTAGAGTGCCCGCTACGGAATAATAATATGTGTATGAGTGGACACAGAGCCGTTATATTTTGATACTTTTACAATTTCGTCACTTTGAATGAGAGAAAATTCGTCATCTCGATCCGCCATTTTAAGGGGGAGTTAAAAACTTGGATTCTTGTTCTTTTCCTTCGTTTTTTTTATTTTTTGGTCTTTTAGTCTATCCTTTCATAGACTAGGTAATTCTTTGTGAAAAAGCAGGGAAAGATAGTAGGAAGGTACTTAGTTTAGCATTCAAGAGAGCAGTGTTGCACGGTCGGTAGACCGACAGATCCTGAATTATTGCAAAGGCAGTCTCGTGAACAAAATCCGAAGCGGAAGTTAGTAACAAGTCCAACTTTATAATCTTTGCCAGCCATTTTGTAGGTGTTGACACCAATCTACTTAAACAGGTCCAGAAATACCGACCCAGTCGTGAATGGGTCTACAGTCTTCAGTAGATAATCGCTGGAACTCGGCCAAGTATGGCGTCCGACTGAACTGATACTGTCTCGTGTTCTGATTGGTTGGGAGTGCGCACTGACGTATTGCTGTCATGGAGGGAATTTGTGACATCATCTCTCTGTCCCTCTCTCTCTCTCACTCTCTCTCTCTCTCTGTCTCTCTCGCTTTCTCTCTCCTCTCTCTTTCTCTCTCCTCTCTCTTT
>OZ007569.1:1727472-1759972 GCA_963931925.1 Onchidella celtica
GGTTTTCTAACCTCAGCTAATATTTAGGGGACCGTAATCTTATTACAAAGCAGAACAGAGAAAATATTGAGTTGTGCGCACTGCTGATCTACAGCTGGCTGTGCAAAATACAACTGTCCCTTAGCAACAGGCTGGGTATAGCAGTCTTACTATGTCTTACCTCACGGTGCATTGTGTAGTGTGTGTGTCCAAGATGTATGAACAAACACGTGTATCTGTGAGTGGATTTGCTTTGTTACACTTGTGTGTGTGTGTGTGTGTGTGCGTGTGTGTGTGTGTGTGTGTGTGTGACTCAGGGCCGGATTTAACCATTAAGCAAAATAAGCACGTGCTTAGGGCATCAAGGAAAAGGGGGGGGGGGGGGTACCACAGAAATTTTTCATTGCCGGATTTACGAGTAGCATGGACTATAATGGTGCCAAATTACAAACTGGTGCAGCTAATTACTAAACCAGGGCTCAGAAAATGGGGCAACTGCAATATCTGAAACATTTAAATTTTGATGCTGGCGTACAAGACTCGCTTTTCTTTTTATTTTTGGATGTATCAAAAACTTGCTCTGCGTCTAAAGCGGCAGTTTATATTCAGTGGAGAACGTTTCATCGTTTGCGTTACATTTACGTTACATGGGGGCACCAAGATCTATTAAGTGCTTAGTGCCTCTAAAGGTGTTCATCTGGCCCTGGTGTGACTGTGTGTCACCAGAAAGTAGGTATGTACAGAGAAGTTTTCATTATTGGTCGATTTGCACTGCGAGACACGGGAGGCGCCGCGAAACAACTGTTAGTATGGAGCGGAAAGTAGGTCGCTGCGGTAAACAATACCTGTTTGTGCATTTCCACGGGGTGTAAGAGCTTACAAATTGTTCTAAATAGTTTCAATCAGCCCAAAAAAGTATGAACAACCCACAGTTAACAGATATGCACACTGTCTTTGGTGAAGGCGGTCTCTTTCAATTCTTCAATTTCTTGTTTAGCGCAGCGACCTAGTTTCGCGATTTGGCAGAAGTGAACCCTCTCTATATATATTTATACTCTCTGGTGTCAGGCACTGTGAACCAGAGAGGGCGGGAGAGTAGACTACACACCTGATCTCCAGATCTCACGGGCCTTGTCAGTTCTAACAAAGCCAATCAAATGAGCACTTAGTTGTACTCACCAGATATCGTCCCCGATCAGCGCTGCATCAAGGGCGAACATGTGGATGGAGAGACGATGAAAAACAGGGAGAGAGAGATCTATTAAAGCAATGCTAATTACATTCAGAGGGGAAAGGTAAACATGTTAAGGGATGTCAAAACGCGTGCAGACACCGCTCACCCTTAATTAACACACACGTGATCACAGTGAGCCGCGCTACAACAGAGGGAAACGAACCCTTTGAAAATAGATTAAAAAAAAAAAAAATGAACTCAAAAAATCAACAAAAAAAATGTTCAACATTCGAGAATGAAATTTTGTTGAATTTTTTTTTTCTTTTCTTTTCTCTCATTCACAAAACTGAGGCAGCTCCCACCCCACCCACCCACCCACCCACCTTTTTTTTCTTTCTGTTTTCATGATCTAGTTGAGTGGTGTATTTTACCATAGATTTTTTTCGAGAGTGCTTACAGAATGATGTTTGAGGTCTAAGATTGGGTTAGAAACACAATAGAACAGTAACGGTCGTACTTAGAGCCCGACAGTTCATGATGAAGTCTTGACCAACATTTGAAATATTTGAGGACAACACTGGATATCCTACATTGCTGCATTCAAATTCGGGCAATGACAGCTTTACTGGCGCGTGGTGGGGCGGTGCGGTGCGGGCGGTGCCAGAGGGGCAGTTGCCCCAGGCGCAACGTTCTTAGGAGCCTGAAAATTTCAGAAAAAAAAAGTAAATTAATAATAATAAATTTACACCCCCCCCCCCCCCCCAACAACCACCACAGAAAATCTGCCAGTATTCGAACATTCTACGCAGATTTTCAGCATGACTGGGCAGTCAAACTTGCCTTGCCCCGGGCGCTGGCAACCCACGCAATGCCACTGTCACCACCATCAACATCACCATCGGTAGTTTAGCAACAGCAACATCATCGTGGACAACCAACGACAGCTACCAATACCGGCCGTCTTCACCACGACATTACAGAACTGTGCTAGAAAGGTTGGTTATGATTGTGAAGTTTTGCCTGAATCGCTCAGCTGACCTCAGTCCCTGACCTCACGGGTTCTCACCCCAACAGACGGCGAGGCTGAGGACGAGGGGTGGGGGCCACAGATTAATAAATTAACCAGACTGGAAACACGAGCTTCGGGCTGTGTCGTTTTTTACGGAATTTCCCCGAGCGGCGGCCGTATAACCAACATGGCCGCCGCTCGGGAAATTCCGATTCCAGTTCTATCTGCAGTAGAAATTTCTTTTTATTTGTCAAGATTGGTTGTACATGTGTTAATTAATACTGCATTAACTTGCCTATCCTTTCATTTTATTGTCTACATCTGCCTTTTTTTTTTTATTGTTATAAATGATTACTGTATGGACTTTTAGCGACCGCTACATTGTAGCTATGCTGCAGCGTCGGTCCCAACCGTAAACCTACAATGTCGGACCTTTCGCTGTTTTTGTGACGTCACACAATGGGATCATCCAGTCTGTGTATTTTATGAGTCTGTAGTGGGGGCTGTGCAAGCTCGTCGCATGGCCTTCACCATCGGCTAACATAATAAACTCTTCACAGCGATGGCACATCGAAACAAAATAAATAGGACCATCCCAACATGTGCCAGACACCCCCCTCCCCACTCCGCCAAAACACACACTGTCAAACATATCTGCAGGCTCAACAAATAATCACAAAACATTTGGTTATTTATTTGATGTCCTATTTTAAATCCATCAGTGTGAGTGGATTACGGTGCCCAACATAAAATGTTTTACATTGACAGAATGCCTCATCCATTCGTTTCAGAGTCAAAATATTATGTTTGTTCAGACACAACGTGAACTTTCTGTCCCAGTACGCAAATGTGTAAAACTTTAGATACGGCATTTCACATCACATCAACTTCTGCCCATCTGCTCATTCTTGTACGCAAACAAACACAGACTCACATACATTCATCAAACCTAGAATCTCTGTGTAACACATACTTCATTCAATCTTGTCTTCAAGTCAGCCCTACTCATTTTTTGTGTACTCGCTTCATCCAAACCCAAAAAAAGTTACAAATTCCCTAATGTAACCATCCGAGATGCGATTACTTCTGTGAAATCCATCCAACGACCTGTTCAAATGTTTATTGGCTAGTTTCATTATTTCATTCCTTGAATGTTTTTTTTTGTTGTTTTGTCACTGACAAGGTAAGCTCAGTGTGAATTCTTTTTTTTTATTTGCCGTGATTCGGGAGTGTTGTGTTTACTCTGTAATTCACAACACAGACGCTTGAGAGGATTGAGTGGTCCTCATCCTCTGTCTGGATAGTGCCAATTTCGTGATGACATAGCTCGACAGGACTTGGGAACCGCCTTCACCCCCACCCCCACCTTCTCAATCCCACCTCTGACACCCAGCTTTCTCTCGGTTATGATAAGGTCGCGTCATTGTGTTTTGGTCCCCTCCCTCCCTCTATCTATCTCTCTATCTATCTATCTATCTATCTATCTATCTATCTATCTATCTATCTATCTATCTATCTATCTATCTATCTATCTATCTATCTATATCTATCTATCTATCTATCTATCTGTCTATCTATCTATCTATCTATCTCTATCTATCTATCTTTATCTATCTATCTATCTATCTGTCTGTCTATCTATCTGTCTATCTATCTATCTATCTATCTATCTATCTATCTATCTATCTATCTGTCTGTCTATCTATCTATCTATCTATCTATCTGTCTATCTATCTGTCTATCTGTCTATCTATCTATCTATCTATCTATCTATCTATCTATCTATCTATCTATCTATCTACTATCTATCTATCTATCTATCTATCTATCTATCTATCTATCTATCTATCTATCTGTCTATCTGTCTATCTATCTATCTATCTATCTATCTATCTATCTGTCTTTCTCTCTATCTGTCTATCTATCTATCTATCTAGTCTATCTAATCTATCTATCTATCTATCTATCTATCTATCTATCTATCTATCTATCTATCTATCTATCTATCTATCTATCTATCTATCTATCTATCTATCTATCTATCTGTCTGTCTGTCCATCCATCCATCCATCCATCTATCTATCTATCTATCTATCTATTTATCTATCTATCTGTCTGTCTGTCTGTCTGTCTATCTATCGGTAAAATTGCAGTATAGACACACCCCCCCCCCCCAAATTGTGTTGGGCGGTTTCATTAATTGGTATCGATTAATATAGATGATTTAACACAGCGATAGGATGCATTTAGTAATCAAAGCAATCGATACCGAGTAATCAAAATGCCTAACGCTATTTGGAGGGCTAAACTGCACTTGTATCTCTCTCTCACTGTCTCTCTCTCTCTATCTATCTGTTTATCTATCACTCTGCCTGTCTGTCTGTTTGCCTGTCTGCTTTACTGTCTGTCTGTCTGCCTGTCTGAGTGCCTGCCTGTCCGTCTGTCTGCCTATCTGTCTGCCTGCTTGCCTGTCTGTCTGTATGTCTGTCTGTGACCAAACACAGATCTATATCTACATTCACTATTCCATGGCTGACAGTGGTACCCCCATTGCATAGCTATACTATAATTATGTACTATATCTATGCCCCATTGAGATTCCCAGGAACTCACGCTGAGCTGGCATGTCCAACCAGGCACAATTCACCCACCACACCTTCATCTTTAACATGTCTCACCTGGCCATTAACCTAGGGCTGCTGAAAGATTCGAACCCACCCCCCAGCAGGGGTTAAGTCCCCCCCCACCCCCCCCCCCCAGGCTGTAAGGAGAATACTTAATTAATATGTACGCAGCACAATAGACTAGCAGACAAACAGACAGACAGAATAAAAATAAGAACAATAATGATACTGTCATCATCATCATCATCATCATCATCGTCATTCCATTATACACGTCATCTGTCAAATTACGGGAGTCTGTAGGATGATACTAGAAGATCTATGGGTCTGTTTAGTAGATTTATCAGACGGTGGTCAGGATATTGTGATGTCACTGATCTGGCGTCATCCACCGCCCTCCTGCTGGGTCTCCACATCTGATGCAATTTTACGATGGCCCGTGCGTGCAGGTTGGCCGTAATGTCAAACACCACAACAACTCAAGTGCGTGCCAGGTGGTCGTTTTGTCTCGTCCATGACGTCATGCTGCGGGTAGGCCAGGCGTGCTGAGGGCAGGGACAGTGGTAAGCGACACCTCCAACCTCCAGCTCTCTATTGCAGACATTTTGATAGAGGCCAAGGCATATAATTCATGACCACACAAACTAACATTTGAAAGACCAGCTCGGGGTGGTTCAGATTGCCAGACGGTCAGTTTCTTTCTTTCTTTTGGGGGAGGGTGGGGGGGGGGGGGGGGAGGTGTGTGAATATATCCCCCCCCCCCGCTCCCTTTTTTTTTTGCCGCTCATAGACAACGTTACCGATGTGTTAGATTAACGAAATTGGCTGTGAAAACTGAGGGTAGATCAGATCTTCGTAGATGTGTTTTTGTGCCTATCAGTTGTTTGACATTAGGCCTGAACATCCTTCCGTGTTTCCCCCCCTCTCCACCATTACAAAAAATGTTTATCCCCCCCCCCCCCCCTATCCTCTCCGTGACAGAATCAATGCATATACCCCCCGCCCTCTCCCCCTCCCCACACACAGTGTACCAGCCTCTGCATGTCCCTTCCTGTTAGTCTATGGTGACCTTAATAATAAGTAATAAAGTTCATTTATATAGCGCATATCCAGAGATGTTCTATGTGCTTTACAAAACATGCAGAAACAGAACAAATCTCATTCCTAACAACTGACCACACACACAAAGGCACACACACACAAACACACTATCTCTCCCTCCTCTCTCTCCTTCACACACACACACACAAACACACACATTAACACCAATACATATCAGACTACACATCAAAGTGTTTTCTGAAGAGATAAGTCTTCATTTCAGATCTGAAAAAGTGCCTCGCTGTCTATTTTTCGAATATTTGGTGGTAAGGAGTTCTATACAGCTGGTGCGCACACAGAAAACGCTCTCTCTCCAAATTTCTTGTTTCTTCTATACTGGAAATCCTCCTAAACTGGAAATCCTGATGCGGTAGAGCTATAACAATTGCACGCTTTGATATTTGCTTTGAAATGCCTTGCAGCACTTATGAAGCTGTTTCACAGTTCCGATTTATTCTACCTCCTTATCCATAATACTAAAGTCACAAACGTTTAAGGTGGAATTTCTTAGTGCAAAAAGTGGAGTTGAAACAAAGAAGACTCTTTAAGGTCGCGAATAGGCCTGACACCCCCCCCCCCCCGAAAAAAATCGAACTCTGAAGGTAGCAAAAGTGTGATCATCTTTCCCTAGGTAAACAACCGTGAGATGCGACTGTTGAAAACATAATCAACATAACTCAGGTCAGCAGTTTTGTTGGTTTTCTAAATTTGGACACAAATGAGCACTATTGGTTTTGTTCGCATGGCTGACAAAGCGTCTGTTGTGGTCTTATCTTTCATACAAAACACGCTTTAAACAAAAACAAAAAACCCTCGACAAAAGGTAAAACGAGACCCCAGCGAGTTGACTCGCAGTTCACGATGCGCACGAGGCCAGTCCGTGTTTTTCAAAGCAAATTTCTCGTGACCGGACAGCCTGTGTGTGTGTGTAGTAAACCTGTCCTAGAAATCAGAAGATTCTAGTTGGTTTGACTGGGTGAACCACTGCACTAGATGTGAACTGTGCATGATTTGTGCATCTCCCAGCTTTAGACTGGCCAGTCTACAACATAATCCAAGATAATCCAAGATCTAAGAGTTCTTCCTGTACAACGAGCGGTCACCTGACAGTCGACTTGTCGTCAACCGAGGCAGTGTGGAGCGGATCAATGCAGAGAAAATGTAAGTGCAACTTGTTACAACTTTAGTCTCTTCTTTTCACACCCCCCTTGAGCTCTCCTACTCCTTCTGTTGTATTATTTGCACAAATCCCTTTTCCGACCATGTAACATCATGTGCATGCTGCGTCCCTCCAGTGGAAATCCACTCACAAATGTGATTGTTTTTCTCTTGTCTTGAGAGGGGATGGTTGGTGAGCGCTTGTGGCAGTTGTGGCAGCGGCTCCCTCTGTCCCATCACCCTGTTACACCGGTATTCTGTTGTCTTGCTGTTTCCCAGCCTGGGGTGTGACCCTTGTCGTATCTCGTGTTTTCTCCAAACTCAAAAACTCTTTGTCTTCAGGCTGTTTCTGCTCTCCCGGCGACTTGCATAACACTGGGAGAAAGAGAATGGAGGTCGGGGAATGCTGGGGGGGGGGGGAAGGGGGGGGGGCTGCACTATAAGAGAAAGTTTGATGAACCGTAGCCCTAGTGTCTTTTGACTCAAGATTCAGTCAGAATGAATGAAATATGGAAGTAACGGAATGAAGAAATGAACGCATAAAAAAATAACTGGAGGAAAGGGAAAGATTTTTAGTGTGTATGTGTGTGGGGGAGGGGGGGGGGTGGTGAGAAGAAAAATTAAAATAGATCTTCGTGTTTAGGAGCTGGTGAATGAATGAATGAATGAATGAAAAGGGCCACAGTACTGAGACTGCTATCCTCAGAGTAGTGAATGATATTCTTCTAGAGCTCGATGACAAAAGAGTATGTATTCTTGTACTTCTGGACTTGTCTGCTGCCTTTGATACTTTAGATCATAACATTTTATTACATCGTCTAGAAAAGACCTTTGGTATTGCAGGAAATGCACTGTCATGGTTTCAGTCCTATCTTTCAAATAGAAAACAGTGTGTGAGAGTCAATGATAGTTGTTCTAATGTCCAAACACTCAATTCTGGGGTACCTCAAGGTTCTGTTTTGGGCCCAATTCTTTTCACATTATACACCCAACCTCTTGCTGATATTTTCAGAAAATATGATCTTCAATACCACCAATACGCTGATGATAGCCAAATATATAAAGCATGTGATCTTGAAAAACCTAGATGATACGATAAAAACAATGGAGCATTGCATACAAGAAGTTAAGAAATGGATGGATGATAATAAGCTAAAACTAAATGATGAGAAAACAGAAGTTATGCTCATAACGAATCCAAAACAAAAAAATCAATCCACCAGATCTCAATGTAAATGGCCATCTTTTTAAAATGACAAGTAAAGTAAAAGATCTGGGCACAATCTTAGATGCAGAGATGTCAATGTCACCATTTATTAGTCAGCTGTGTAAGAATCTTAATTTCCAGTTACGGAAAATCAGCAGTATACGGCACTGCCTAACTACTGAAGTAACAAAACAGCTTGTAACATCGCTGTTTCTCTCTAGGCTGGACTATTGTAACATACTGCTAAGTGGTCTTCCAAAAAGTCAAATCAATAAGCTTCAGTTAATCCAAAATAATGCTGCAAGACTAATAACAAGAAGAAAAAGGATAGATCACATAACACCAATATTTAAGGAGCTCCACTGGCTACCTATTGAGCAGCGAATAAAATATAAATTGGCTTTATTTTGTTATAAATGTGTCAACAACATGTCGCCAGAGTATATTTCAGAACTTATAGAACTGCATCGCCCTGCAAGAGCATTAAGATCATCTTCTGACAACCTTAGACTAAAAGTACACGTAGTGAACCTAAAAAGTTTTGGTGAAAGGGCTTTCAAGCCATGTTGGGCCCAGGGTGTGGAATGAGATTCCTTTAGATGTCCGCAGTTCGCAAGTATTGTCACAGTTTAAAAGGATGTTAAAATGTCATTTGTATGAGAGTTTCTAGTCTATGTAGAAGCTATCTATTATTATTATTATTATGTGTGTATCAATGTGGGTTGTGTGTGTGTTTACCCATGTATTTTTTGACATGTTTCTGTAAAGCGCATAGAGCATTTTTGTAATGGATATGCGCTATATAAATGCCATCCATTATTATTATTATTATGAATGAATTGTTCAACCAGAGTCACTTGGGGCAAGGAGTACCATATGAGTTATACAACATAGGCCAGGCACATATTTCAATATTTCATGTTTTGAGTATTACTGGCCGAGCCCCGCATTGACTGAAACATCATCCACCTAGAGGGCTGACTCTGCCCCGCTCCTAAAGTCGCGTCCTTGTAATGTCCTTACAGTGTAACTCATTATGGAACTTCTCCCTACTTGTGGTCTGTCATCCGGTCACAAGGAACACTTGAGATCATTATTTGGCCGGGAGAATTTATAGATGTTGAACACTAGCCGACCCGCGCAAGATATATCTTGCAAAATTTCCTTGTACTAAGCGCAACCGTATTTCTAGATCTAGGCTACATTAAAACGGCAGTTGGATTCCATGCTATGACTAATAGAACTTACTGTTACCCCACAATTTCACACAGAATTATTTTATTAAATAACCGGTTCTACGAATGGTTTCGTTTCTTGGTGCGGAACCAAACTTCCGCGTTCAGTCGGCGCGTCAAAATGGTATCATTCTTCCGGTTCACTCAAAATGGTGAATTAAAAAAAGAATATCCAAAAAAATCTTATTTTGATAAATTCGGGGACAAGAGTTTTCGTATGTTTTATGTGATGAAAACCTGGGTATGTAGATACTGTCGACATGTGTAAAGTTTAAAGCGTGTGGGCTGAGTATTAACGGAGGAGTAGGCTAACATAGCCTCCAAAGTTCATGTCTATAATAATAGATAACTCATGACGTTCTTATTTGTGAGGTTTTTTTTGTTCTCGTTTCTTTGAAGGGGGGGTGGGGGGTGGGGGTAGGGGGGGGGCGTGTGTGTGTGACCCTCACAAGACCGGAAATGAAAATTCAATACAAAAGTTTGCAAAGAAATGTATGACGCCGTTTCTAACAGTTACGTTATAGGAAAGTGGCAAGAAGGGATGTGTAACCTGTGAGGAGAAAGTAACGTTCGTGTCACTTGGAACCCGGTTTGCTTTAGTCTTAATTGTATGAGAATTGGTGTGTGGGGCTTGGGGGTGGGGGCGGGCAGGGTTTTCAAAATTTTGAAAAATTCTAACTCAAACTGAAAAAAAAAAAGTAAAACAAATTAATTTTGGAAATCCAGGGCCCCGAAATGAGCAAAATTTACCCTCAGACTCCCATGTTTTTTATCCATTGAGCAAAGTGTTTGTTTTTGTTGGCCTGTTATATAATAGTGTGATCTGATCATGATCCTTGGTCACACCTTGTCTGTACTGAGAAATCTGAAACATTTTGGGGACTTCATAAGGTGGAAAAACAAAACTATCGTCGCCGTCCAGCCAGGAACATTGTTGTAGATGTCAAAATCGCTACTTTTGAGGAGAGGCAACAAACTGTTTTATGTTGGTTGTAGACGTCGTACAGACACATTATTTTGTTGTGCTCTAACGGTGTAACTCGAAAAAAATGACCAACTCATTAATTTTTTTAGCTAAAAATAGTCACCACGCATTTCCGGGGGTTCCCTATTCAAATGGGGAGTCTACACGCACTATAAATAGCAAAATTGAGCTTCGAAGCCTTCCATAGTTACAATTCTAACCGTGTATGGGGCTGTTCTAATCGTGTAACTGATACTCGTGCGCATCTCTAACTGCGCAAGTGCCCGACAATACTTTGTGTGATAACCGCGTAACTGGATTAAACGGCTCAAAAACCTGCATTAAAAAATATATATATATTTATTACGACAGAAAGATACGCTTTGTTTGATTAATACGACCAAAAAGATAGTCCTGTATCATCTCCTGGAAAACAATCCCAAAACCAGTTACACGGTTAGAGCACAACACCATCGATACTTACGTACTTGTATCATTTTTGTAATTTCATGCGCCACATGCCTATCGCGTTACTTTTACAATATTTTCTTTCAGTTTTGAGATATTAATAATAATAATAGTTCGTCCATCAGGTATGATGATGACCTTAACAACACCAGAGGAATAAAGAACAGAAATTGTTGAGAATTTCAACACATGGACAATAAAGAGAACTAAAGGACACAGAGGACAGAACGGAAAGACTGTTCTTTCATGACTTATGGCTTCTCATGTCACTGATAAGTCCTATTTTTGCCCTGCAGACCCTTCCGCATAAATGACAAGAGTGCTCCGTTGGTTCAGTACCACTGGGCCTTTTCTTGCGCCGTTCTCTTTTTTTGATAGCCTGCTGGACTCTGTCAGCTTCCCATGCTTTGCTGCCTCTGGTAAGGGTCGCCCTCCAATTTGCACGATCAAGCGAGAGCTTTTCCCACTCACTCACATCAATGGCAAAGGCCTTCAGTGATTGCTTGAGAGTGTCTTTGTAACGTCTCTTTGGGGCCCCAACATTCCTCGTTCCATTGGAGAGCTCAGAGAAGAAGATTTGCTTAGGGAGTCTGGAGTCGGGCATTCTGACATGTCCTGCCCAACGTAGCTGAATTTTTTTCAGGTGGCAGAAGATGCTCAATTCCTTGGCACGATTGAGGACCTCAGTGTCTGGAATTTTATCCTGCCATTTGATCCTTAGGATCTTTCTAAGGCAGGCCAGATGAAAGTGATTTAGCTTTCTGGCATGCGATTGGTACACTGTCCAGGTTTCAGCCCCATAGAGTAGGGTGGGAAGGACCACAGCATTGTACACTTTCAGCTTAGTGTCTGTGCGAATGCCGGCAACATCCCATACTCTCTTTCGAAGCCTGCCAAATGCAGAGCTGGCTTTGCTGATTCTTGAGAGAATTTCAGTATCAACACGAGCCGCGGAAGACAGTGTACTGCCAAGATAGGTGAAGTTCTCCGACACCTTCAGAAGACTGTCATGGACTTTGATATTTGGGGTCACAGAATACTTGTCGTCTGGAGTAGGCTGATGGAGCACTTCCGTCTTCTTTGTGCTTATTGTGAGGCCAAAGTTGTCACAGGCACTAGAGAACTTATCAACACAGTTTTGCATGCTATCCTCATCGTGTGCCAGAAATGCACAATCATCAGCAAATAGTAGGTCACAGACTTGAGTACTTTTGGTTTTGGTTTTTGCCTGAAGTCTCCTGAGGTTGAATAGACTGCCATCAGTTCGGTACTTGATGCTTACCCCTTGAGGAGGAGAGCTAAAGGCTTCTTGTAGCATTGCAGAGAACATGATGTTGAACAGAGTTGGGGCTAAGACACAACCCTGTTTTACCCCATTTGTGACAGCAAAGGGCTCTGAAACACTGCCGTTGCTTTTGACTGCAGCTTGCATGCCATCATGAAACTGGCGCACTATTGTGATGAATTCGGGTGGACACCCAAACTTCGCCAAGATATTCCAGAGGCCTTCACGACACACTGTGTCAAATGCTTTTGTGAGGTCAACAAATGTGATATACAGCGCTTTATTTTGTTCCATGCATTTTTCCTGAATCTGTCTGGCAGCAAAAATCATATCCGCCGTTCCCCTCTCTTTACGAAAGCCACATTGGCTCTCGGGAAGCAAGTCATTTGACGAGAGGTGATCAAGAAGGCGATTCAGAAGCATTCTTGCCAATATTTTGCCAGCAATTGAAAGTAGAGAGATTCCCCGATGGTTGTCACAGACTTGGCTGTCCCCTTTGTTTTTGTACAGATGGATGATTGAAGCATCTTTGAAGTCCTGTGGCAGCTTCCCTGCTTTCAACATATGATTGAACAACTCGGTCAACCTTTCAATAAGCTTTTCTCCACCGAAGGCATACACCTCAGCAGGAATTGAATCCACGCCTGGTGATTTGTTAAAGGACATCTGATTTGTGGCAGTTCGGGTCTCATTTGCTGTGAATGGCTTGGCAAGAGCTGCATTAATAGGAGTCTGAGGGAGGCGGTCAATGGACTCAGTATTTATATTTGATGGCCGATTTAGCACACCTCCGAAATGTTCTGCCCAAAGCTGAATTATGGCATTCAATTCAACAATGCGTGTTGAACCATCTGACGCAAGAAGTGGCGTAGTGCCAGAGCGGGATGGTCCAAACACAGCTCGGAGGCTCTCAAAGAACTTTCTAGTGTTGTTTATGTCGGCATATTTCTGAGTTTCTCTTACTCGCTCTTCAAGCCAGTCATTTTTCATTTTCCTCAGCTTCTTCTGGAGTACACCCTTACATGCACGCAGTGCATCAGCTTTTGCTGTGGAAGAGGGGTCACTGCAGTGAGCTTGGATGAGACTATTTTTTTCTTTGATGAGCACTTTGATTTCATTATCATTATCATTGAACCAGTCCTGGTGCTTTCGGACAGGAAAACCAACTGTGCTGCTGGCGCAAGAGTGTACAGTCGTATTTAGGTCAGTCCAGCTCTGTTCAATGTTCTCAGGGTCAAAAGTCACGCAATCCAATTTTGAGGAGAGTTCTGATGAGAGCTCGCTCTGTTTCTCAGCTGGGCAGAGTTTTGAAACATTTAGGCGTTTAGGTGGCGCTTTCCCTTGAGGGCGTCTATTGCGCCTCAATGTTAGTCTGAGCTTGCAAACAATGAGTCTGTGGTCAGTTCCACACTCGGCACCACACATCGCCTTTGTTACAAGGACATCCTTTCTGTCAGTCTTCCTCACAATGACATAGTCTATGAGATGCCAATGCTTTGAGCGGGGATGCATCCATGACGTTCTGTTTCTCACGGGGAGACTAAAATTTGTGTTGGTAATGAACAGGCCAAATTCAGCGCACAAAGTAAGCGCAACCCATTGTTATTGCATGAACCAACTCCATGAGGGCCCAAAACATTTGGCCACGCTGAGATTTCGGAGCCAACCCTAGCATTGAAGTCCCCCAAGAGAATCAGCTTATCAGCTGCCGGGACAGAGCATATGACAGATTCTAGATCAGAATAGAACTTGTCTTTGGCTTCATCTGGGTTTGTCATGGTGGGCGCATATGCGCTAATGAGGGTGGCTGACTGGCTTTTCCCAACTGGGATCCTGAGTGTCATTAGCCTGTCATTTATTTCAATTGGCATGGACTGCAAGTTTCTGACAAGGTCATTTTTAATTGCAAACCCAACACCATGCTGTCTCGGTTGGACTGCACCCTTGCCTTTCCAGAAGAAGGTGTATCCACCGCTGAGCTCTTTGAGTTGGCCACTATCAGGGAGTCTGGTCTCACTGAGTGCCACTATGTCCAGGTTGTACCTGCTGAGCTCAATGGCAATAAGTGCAGTGCGTCTTTCCGGGTTGTTTGAGTTGTCCTGTAGTGTGCGTATATTCCAGGCTCCTAGCCTGAGTAAGCTGAATTTCTTTTTGTTTCGACCGCAAAAAGGGATCCCCACTGGTCGCGGTATACCAGTCAGGGTGATGTGAAGTGGGCTTTCTTTAGGGCACCTTTTCTAGCCCCTTCCTCAGTTGGGGTGAGCAGTGCTATCCTTAAATAAGGCTGCTCAGCTACTGTGGGTGCTGCCTCCCCACGCCTCCACTTCAATCGACGATGAAGCGACCATAGCCCACAGCCACCAACGTGTAGGTCTGTGCTAACAGCTTCCAGTCTATCCAAACCTGCTGCCACCGCACTCGCCCATCGCCGTTGGAATTTTGAGAGGAAAGAAGACGAGACAAAGATGAAAGAAGACGAGGTGAGTGTTAAGACTGGCGCAAAGAATTTGTTTTTAGTGAGAAAGAGCTGCGCAAACATCAGACTCACTCTCTCGCCTGGACACAACTTATCCAAGTGGCAAGACAGGGTCAAGACGACTGGAAATGTATCCAGGTGCAGGAGGATGCCAGAGGGACAGTCATATTGCCTGACCGGCTGCCTGTAGGCTACTCCACAGCCTCGCAGTCCCAACTGACTAGGGTGAAAGACCCAAACCAAAGAACACCAATACTGGTGGATGCTCTGTGTCACGATATCCAGGCCAGAGTGACGGTATATTCCATCTGCCCTATCAATCAACCACTGGCCTGCTGCCGCCAGCTTCGAAGCTGCGTCCGGGAAGTTTGCTCAATTCTTCGTCTGTGATTTAGGCAAACAAGCCTATGACCACACCGCTACCGGGGGCCAATATGAAGGACTCAAGTACTGAGGGTCACATTGTGCCCTAGCATGTGGCCGTTGGGTTAGATGAAACCTCCTCCGCCCTGGCCGTTTGCACCGACAGGTGCACGTCCACTGATACCATGCTAGCGTACCAGTTCATGAAACAGGTTGTACTGGATTACATGTTACCAGTAGCAGATTTTTCTGACCTGACACCCATTTTTGTAATTTCATACGCCACATGCCTATCGCGTTACTTTTACAATATTTTCTTTCAGTTTTGAGATATTAGACTTACAACAATACGGCTTTTTTATATTTCGTGCGGGAACACTACTGCAAATCGACATACAATCAATTAGGGTTTCCTGATAGCCATTGTAAGACGATAGTTTTTCCTAGACGAAAAGTACGAAGAGCAGGTGTAGAGCAATAACAGTTTAATGGCACAATGTGATATGTATCTAACGGAATTTTTTCAGCAATAGATTTATAAATCTAAACCAGTTTTTATTGATTCTCGTTATTGTTCAATAAACTTGAATGAAGCGATAACACAAACATAAAAATGAACGGTGATATTGTTTGAATGGTCGTAAAGTTTCAATAGACCGTTTAAAAAGTTTTTACGGATCTTGGTTATTCACTTGTTAGCCGTGCGTCGCGTCATCCATTACAGTGAAAAGTAAAAAATGAGAAATAAAAACCAGTTGAACTTTATAACAAGTTAATTGGATTTAAAATGAGACCCCCACCCACAAATCAATTCCATATTTTCTGTTACAATTATTCATCATCAGAATTGCTTGGTTCAGTGCCAGATTTCACTTCACTGGGCGACAGACTGAAATAGAAAGGATGGTAGGCGGGTGGAATGATTCCTGTGTTGCACAGGTCTATTAAACCCTTCACCTTTCTGCCATCAATTGGTAAAGGCTGATTGTAAACCAGTTTCAAAGTAGATGGTACTTCAATTTCAAAACTTTTTCTTTTTGTCTGGACTAAGTTCAATGTATGAATCAGAGAATCATCCATAGAATGATCAACTGTCACGTCAGGGCTACCTTTCTGTAGTTTGCACTGTCTGATGTCCAACCATTTTATTGTCTCTCCTCTCAGCGCCTTAGCTCATGTTTGGAAAAGGATTGCTTACTAATTTAAAGTAAAAAAGTTCTGTGGACTTCAGGCATTTCTTCTACGTTGTAACTAAGGTTTGTTCTTTGTCGCTGACTGGATTATTGTTGCCCATCAATGAGCAGTGGGCATCCATCTGTGTGGGGAGACAATGACAGCGCTGTAGTTTGGTCGCGTCAGTCGTGGTGAGGACAGCGTCTGGTGTGGCTCAGCAGTCAGATCCTAGCATGGCAGGTCCTTCAGTAGGTATTGCAGGCGAACTCCGAAGGCAGACCTGACTCCTCAGTGTGCTGCCTCTGTTCCTGGTTCTTGGGTAGTCTCTTGCCTTCCATCTGTCTGTTGCTCATCTCCTCGCCCATTGTGACGCCCTTTGGGATACCACAGCGCCAACTGCTGCAGTTGTCTGCAAGCTGTTCCTAGCTGTCCGGGTCAATACCGGTGAGCTTCATGTTGCACTTCCATACGTCATTGAAACGCGGTATTGGGCCGTGTCCCGCGGCCAGGTCACCGTAAATGACGTCTTTTGGAATGTGGCCGTCCTTCATCCTGTGAACATGTCCAAGCCACCGCAGCCCGGAGGTGGCAGAGGAGGAGATGTACACTCAGATAACCGGCCTGTTCCAGCACATTGACATCAGTGACTTTATCCATTTAATGCCAAGGATTGGCCGAAGGCAGCATAGGTGGAAGCTTTCCAGTTGGTTCTCCTGCCTGGCATAGGTCCACCAAGATTCATTGCCATGCACCAGGGTGCTGAGACGTATGCACAAATACACGTATGCTTGCCTGAACAATTCTTGCATGGATAGAATCACTCTCGTTTTCAGAGTGCCAACGTACAAAAAATGCGCTTTGGATTTCCTCAAGATTTGTCGTTTGAGCAGTATCAGAGCAGCGAAATTGCTGTTTCGGTTGTGTCCACGGCATGAGTGGGACATGCAGTCCAGTTTTGTTTTCTTGGCTTTGGTTTTAAATCTAAGCATTAAGTCCCCTTTTGACAACGGTTTCATTCCACAGGTTGCAAATCTGTTGCCGGTTCATAGTCAGATATGCCTAGGTGGTAGTTATTGAGCTTTCTTTCTCTTGTAGCAGAGAATGTATTCACCAGACTTTGGTACTTGCAGGTTCTCTAACTTGAAAGTGGCAGCGACAACCATTGTGTCCACGTTCACTTTTTCTTTTAATTGGTCTCGGTACCCGCGTACTTGGCGTTCGCTACTCACGTGCTTCTTGTGAGCTTGACCCATTTCTTGTGATTTTATGGCGACTTTGTTGTATACTGAACGCACTTCACATCTTCTTCTTCCAGGCGTTGTCCACCCACTGCAGGATGTAGCCCCCCCTCCCCCCCCCCCTCCGACAATGTTTTCCATTCTCTTCTGTCTGTTGATTCCCTCATCCATGTTGTTCCTCCTCTCTCTGTAATCTCTTCCTTCCATCTTCTTCCTGGTCGTCCTCTTGTACTTTTTCCTGTCCTTGTCTGCCATTCAGTGCAGCGTTTTGTCCATCTATTGTCATTCATCCTCCCCACGTGTCCGGCCCAATTCCAATTTTGGACTTCACATACATCTTTTTTGGGGTCTGTGAAACCCTAAATTGAAATCTTTGTAAAGCACTTCTTTTTGTGTTGTCAAATTTGCCACATGTTCAGCCCTCTCATCCTTTCGTTTGTTTTCTTAGTCTATGCATTTCTTGGATGGGTCGACCAGATTCAGCTCCTTTCGTTGTTCGCCTGCAGTAGTGAGATGATACACCAGGGAAACCTGAAATATGGTCTCTATTTTCATCCCTTGAGTCTCCCCAGTGTATGAGGCCGCGTATCATGTTTTCCTAGGTTATCCTTTTCAACCACTCCAAATTCATTCTTTGCCTTCAAAGCATTGTTCACTAGTGCACCTAAAATATCCAGAGTGTCCAGATAGAATCTTTAGCATTCACTGCGCTCTTCATTAGCAGCCAGGAAATTGTATTGGCGTGTAAACAATTTCGACTGTTTGCAGCTGTCCGCCTGCATTTCGGTTCTGTTTCACACACTTTATCAATAATGAAATCCCACCTTCTGTCATTGCTTCCTGAGCTCCAGAATGATTCTAATAAAGCCTGCCTTTATTCTTGGTTGACTTTCTTATGGCATTGTCTTTTGCACGTATCATTGCAGTCACGTCTGACTTTCCGTTGTGACGCAAGTTTTCCTCTGGAACTTGTACATTTCCATTCTGTTCTTGTATAGCTCTTTCATGTGCTCCTTTTGGCTTTTTCCTCGTATCCGTTTTCTACCTCTGGATTTTGCGTATTGGGAAAGGGAGTTAGGCTTTTCACCTTGGGGGTTAGGTTCTGCAGCTTGGGCGTTAGGTTCTGCAGCTTGGGCGTTAGGTTCTGCAGCTTGGGCGTTAGGTTCTGCAGCTTGGGCGTGGGGTAGGTTCTGCAGCTTGGGGGGGGGGTAGGTTCTGCAGCTTGGGCGTTAGGTTCTGCAGCTTGGGCGTTAGGTTCTGCAGCTTGGGCGTGGGGTAGGTTCTGCAGCTTGGGGGGGGGTAGGTTCTGCAGCTTGGGCGTTAGGTTCTGCAGCTTGGGCGTGGGGTAGGTTCTGCAGCTTGGGGGGGGGTAGGTTCTGCAGCTTGGGCGTTAGGTTCTGCAGCTTGGGCGTTAGGTTCTGCAGCTTGGGCGTGGGGTAGGTTCTGCAGCTTGGGGGGGGGGTAGGTTCTGCAGCTTGGGGGGGGGTAGGTTCTGCAGCTTGGGGGGGGGTAGGTTCTGCAGCTTGGGGGGGGGGGTAGGTTCTGCAGCTTGGGGGGGGGTGGGTTCTGCAGCTTGGGGGGGGGTGGGTTCTGCAGCTGGGGGGGGGTGGGTTCTGCAGCTTGGGGGGGGGGTGGGTTCCGCAGCTTGGGGGGGGGGGTGGGTTCCGCAGCTTGGGAGGGGGGGGTGGGTTCCGCAGCTTGGGGGGGGGGTGGGTTCCGCAGCTTGGGGGGGGGTGGGTTCCGCAGCTGGGGGGGGGGTGGGTTCCGCAGCTGGGGGGGGTAGGTTCCGCAGCTTGGGTGGGGGGGTAGGTTCCGCAGCTTGAGGGATTAGCTTCTGCAGCTAGGGTCGTTAGGTTCCGCAGCTTGGGGGGGGGCGGGGGTAGGTTCCGCAGCTGGGGGGGGGTCTGTTCCGCAGCTGGGGAGGGGAGGTTATCTTTTACAGCTTGGGGGGGGGGTTTAGGTTCCGCAGCTTGATGGTTAGGTTCCGCAGCTTGGGGGGTTAGGTTCGACAGCTTGGGGCTGAGGTTCCGCAGCTTGGGGGGTTGGGTCCTGCAGCTTGGGGGTTAAATTCAGATGCAGGAAAACAAAAATGGACAGGAAAGAGGCCAAGTAACCTATTGTGTAATGAAAGAGTAGGTCACTCTGTCGTATGACAAGATAACCTAAACTAAGGCTATTTTCAAAATGCTTCAAAGGTCCGAGAAAACTATGGTATGCCAATATTGCAACTCTAGCTGTCGTGCTGCACTGTCTGTTGCATGTCGATGCGCTATTCTTTGTGGGCGATTTTTTGTTGCAAAAACATAATTTAATATGAAAATATCTCATTCGATCCGCGGGGAAACCAATCTGTAGTTAAACAAATGTTAAGTTTGTCCGATTTTTGACATAGAACATAGTTCTTGGACGGCGACGATATGTCGGGGCTTTCCCGCGGGAAATGGACAATTCTGTAAGACACAATACGAAACGATGCGGTCGTAATTCAGAATGTTGTGTGCTGTGGTTCTGGTGGAAACGTGGCCTTAGACTTTCAGTTTTCAACAGCGGATGCACAAGGCAGTATGTGTACAGACTTTCTAAATATCTCTGAAAATGGCGAAAAATCATAAATTACGTGAAATCACAACTTAGTGTGTTCCTCAGTCATACAGCCACTCTGTGTGTGGACATTGCTGACCTTGTCTGAGTGTGTACTGACCATTTCACGACTTTAGTTCATGTTTGTTCCAGCTCCACTTTTTGCACAACTTAGACATTACGCGTTGAAAGTTTGCCGCTTTAGTATTATGATCAGTCAGAATAAATTGGAACTGTGAGAGAGTTTGGTAAGTGTCCCAGTGCATATTAAACAAGTGTCAAAGTGTGCATTTGTTATATCTGTTCTGCATACCTAAAATATCTCCAGTTTTTCAGAAAATGGAGATAGAACAAACAAGAACTAAGATCGTGATTGACCACGGGCGTCATTGATGTAGGTATCAAAATAGGAAAGGGCGGTTGTATGTAGATGCAAGAAACAATTCTGCCGTGTGACGGGATAAGGGCGTATATACCAAAAGCAGACGTTTACTGTAGACACAAGGAAAACATTTCACTTTTCACTCCGATATATATATTTTTTTTTTCAATTTCCATATTGACATGACCGAAAAAAGCCCAATTAATTGTTCAAACTTGTAAGGCACATTCGTGAGAAGAATATTGAAAGCTATGGTTGTTCCGACCTCCCACCTCCTCCTCCACGCCTTCCACACAACCCACCCACACACATACATACCCACCCACCCCCACACTCACTCACTCACTCACTCACTCACTCACTCACTCCACTCATGACTCATTTACTCCACTCATGACTCACTCACTCCACTCATGACTCATTCACTCCACTCCACTCCACTCACTCCACTCATGACTCATTTACTCCACTCATGACTCACTCACTCCACTCATGACTCATTCACTCCACTCCACTCCACTCACTCCACTCATGACTCATTCACTCCACTCGCTCACTCACTCGCTTACTCACTCGCTCCTCTCCCTCCCTCTACTCCCTCCCTGCACCCGCCCCCTCACTCACTCACTCACTCACGCACTCTCTCACCCACTCGCTCCACTCATGACTCATTCACTCCACTCACTCACTTGCTCACTCGCTCCTCTCTCCCTCTACTCCCCCCCTCCACTCACGGTCCACAGTTTTTTTAATTCATTCGAAAGAGATGGGAAGGTCAATGTATGAGGTTTTGAATGTTAAGAAGGGAGAGGGCGTCTGTGTGTCTGTGTGTCTGTGTGTCTGTGTGTGTGTTATGTTTGGGTGAGACTCGGTAGAATTTAGAATTATTCTCTTGATGACCTTGCAAATTTGATTTCTTGCAGAGGAGTCGTTGGGTGAGTGAGGGCGTGGCTGGGTGGGGGAGACAGATATGAATCATGTTGGTGGCTGGTAAATGTAGTTGTGATGTGGGCAGTGGTTGGATGGATGGGTGGGTGGGTGTGTGGGTGGGTAGATGGACGGATGGGTGGAATGATGGGTGGATGAATGGTTGGGCTGGTGGCTGGATAGGAGGGTGGATGGTATGGTGGGTGGATGGGTGGGTGGACGGGTGGACAGCTGGACAGCTGGATGGTGGATGGATGGGTGGATATATGGTATGTGTAGATGAATGGATGGATGGATATAGATCATTGGATGGATGTTTGGATGGATGGATGCTGGGATGGATGGATGGATGGATGGATGGATTGATGTTGGAATGGATGGATGGATGGATGCTGGGATGGATGGGTAGATGGATGGATTGATGTTGGGATGGATGGATGGATGGATGCTGGGATGGATGGATGGATGGATGGGTGGATCAGAGCTTACAATGGAATGACCCGCTGATGTTCTGAGAGATGTAATGTTGTATGCTGTCATGTGGGTTTGGGGAGAGGGCGGTGGAGGTCAGGGTGACCTGCTGGAGGACCTGCCACGGCTTCACTTCCAACCGTTGTCTGGTTCCTGTGTGGCAGGGCCTGGGCTGTGTGGCCTGGGTGTCCCTCAAGGGCTCACGGTCGGGTTGGTTGAGGTGGGCTGGAGTTGGTCTGGGGTTCTGGCTGGGAAGGTCACGGAGGTGGTCACTGTAGCGTGTGGTGAACTGACGTCGTTTCATCAGTGGTCAACATGTATCTGTCATGGCGGGTGGCGCACGGATGGTTTCGACTGCTGCAGGAGAAGTTTGGCTCACATGTAATGTTGATGCTGATCACTGTCTGTGTTCGCTTTGCACCTGTATCAGATGCGTCCGGTCTTTATGTGGATTTCACGCATGTCCGAAGAATGCACTGTGTCTGTAGGTCCATGAAAGGATTATTCTCTGACATGTACCCCCAGCACATTTTGTCCGTCTTTGGGGAGTCTGAAATCCAAATATTAATTCAATAAATATTCAACATTTTATTTACAAAATTCATACTTTTATCCAAACTGTACGGAATAAATATATTTATATGGGCCTTTTCCCGTTCGATTTTTCTGTTTACGAAATGTTGATTGTTCAAGCTTTGAAAATCAAATTTCAGCGAAGTACCCCAGGAAGGAGCAAAGTGACGTTTAGGGTGCCATTAAACCTAAACCCTAACAATGCCACTCAAAGCGAGATATATCATATTTACAAGACTCATATATAGATGTACTTTACGGCACGGACCTTTTCCAGTCAGATTTTCAACTTCAGTGTTATTTGATCTCACTGAGGCATCTGAAGGCTCAGAGCTAGCCCAAAGCGAGATGACGAAAAAACTGTAGAAGGCGCAGTGTGAACGGTTACCGTGCCAGCGTGCCAGTGTACCAACGTGCCAACGTGCCGTTTAACCCCAAGCTCAAACTCAAACAAAAAGCCAGATGATTCTTGAACTCTTCAACCTTACTGGAGTATCCTGAATAGACTGTCAAACATGGCCCAGAACCAAACTGACCAAACTGACCAAACTGACCAAAGTCCAAGTTTGGCGTATTCATCCCCAGCCCCTTTAAAAAAATAAAAATTGATAATCTGAGTGCCACTTTGAGCCCAGAGTTACAGAAAGATGGCAGGACGCTGGTGGGCACTTCAGTCCTATTAACATGTTACATTCTGTCATCATGTGCCTTCTCCTAACTCAAACTCAATCTCATTCACAAAAGTTGTGTAATCAGAGTGAGCTAGCAGACCACATCGATTTATGTCACATGACTTATCAACAAGGTCTCACGCACACACAGCACCCTTGTTCTGCACAACTGGGCTGAACTCGGTTGTTGGAAACTCTAGGTGTGTTGTGTAGCTGTGATGAGTCCATTTTGTCTTGCAGCCTCTTGCAGGTGTGCTCAGCTGGTGAACGAGCTACGCATAAACCTTTACTGTGAACAACCGAGTTCTCATCGGCACTCGCAGTTAATGCAATATATACCCAAGGCACGTTTTTTGTACTCGCTTTGACCAACGACAACAACAAAAACAGAAAGAACAGAACATAAGCCCTTACTGTGTACTGTTGGGTTGTGCCCGGCACTCACAGTTAAGGTAATACTTGTATATACCAAAATGCCTCTTACGTAAGTTGCAACGTTGACAGACAGCACGTAAGCCCTTACTGTGTATTGCTGGGTTGTGCTCGGCACTCACATGTAAGGTAATACACGACGTATACCAAAGTGCCTCATATGTAAGTTGCAACGTTGACAGACAGCACGTAAGCCCTTACTGTGTACTGTTGGGTTGTGCTCGGCACTCACAGTCAAGGTAATACATGTATACCAAAAATGCCTTTTATGTACTTTGCAACCATGGCAAATAAACAGCACATAAGCCCTTACTGTGTACTGCTGGGTTGAGCTCGGCACTCACAGTCAAGGTATCACATGTATACCGTAATGCCTTTTATGTACGTTGCAACTTTGACAAACAAACTGCACATAGACCTTTACTGTGTACTGCTGGGTTGTGCCCGGCACTCACAGTCAAGGTAATACATGTATACCAAAAAAGCCTTATAGGTACTTTGCAACCATGGCAAATAAACAGCACATAAGCCCTTACTGTGTACTGCTGGGTTGAGCTCGGCACTCACAGTCAAGGTATCACATGTATACCTTAATGCCTTTTATGTACGTTGCAACTTTGACAAACAAACAGCACATAGACCTTTACTGTGTACTGCTGGGTTGTGCTCGGCACTCACAGTTTAAGGTTGCTGCTGTTCCATACAATATAGGCCTATGATTCCAATGACAAGAAATTTCAAACAAGGACTTCTCACTCTGCAATGCTGGACCTCAACTTGATGGTCAGGGGAGTTACCCAAAAAACAACAACAAAAAAAAACTATGGACTGTTGGTAACGTGTTAAGTTCCTGTGTATCGCCACATCTGAAAGGTCCTCAAATGTGGTATTTCAGCACTGACGTAAGTCAACTATGTTTTCACTAACGAAAATGGGGAAAACGGATACATACGCCACACTTGTCCTGGTGTACCACCGTCAGTCTTTGGCCAGGAAATCTGAATGTTGATTTAACAGATTTGTACCATATGTACAGGATTCATATATAGATAATAATATACTTTACAGTACGGGCTTTTTCCCGTCACATTTTTAACTTCACATTAAAACGGACTTTTATCTTATTTACAAAATTCACATCGACAAACTTTACAGTACGGGCCTTTTCCGGTTAGATTTTTAACTTCACTTTTTTTTTTTAAATTTTAGTTATAAGAATCTCAGAGCTAAAAACTAGCCGAAAGTAAGATTACTAAAAAAAAAAAAAAAGTGAAAGGCGAAAAATGGCTGTGATCGTGCGGACGCGCCCTTAAACTCAAACCCAAACTCCGTGAAACGTTTATATTCTGTGACCTTCCCAATGGATAGGCAAGACAAGATAAGGGCAGTTCGTGTACCAGACGTACCAGACTTAACAGTGCACAACTCGTCATGGTGCACTACAGGCTTAATTTAGGTTCGAGTTAAGCGGTAAAAAATGTGGATAAAATAATTTTTGCCACAATGGAAAACTGAGAAAATTTTGAACTGCGTCTGTCCCAGCAACTTTTTTTTTCTCTTTGCATTCCTATGTTGTTGTTTTTGTGTACATCGTCTCCTTCCTGGGGGAAGCTGAATTTGAGCTACAAGTAAGTTTAAATATTTTAATTCACATAAACACTATTGCGTACGGGCCTTTTTCCCGTGTTAGCTGGAAGGTTTTAAATACATTTACAAAAACACTATTGTGTACAGGCCTTTTCCCGTGTTAGCTTAAAGGTTTTCAATATACATGTATTTACAAAAACACTATTGTGTACAGGCCTTTTCCCGTGTTAGCTGGAAGGTTTTAAATACATTTACATAAACACTATTGTGTACAGGCCTTTTCCCGTGTCTGCTTAAAGGTTTTCAGTATATTTACATAACATATACGGGCCTTTTCTCGTTGGATTCTTATTAATGAAGTTTTTTAATGATCATTCTCTGATAATGGAGCTTAAATACCAAAAAAAAGCGTGAAAGGTGCCAAATAGCCGTTATCAGGTCGAGCCACCGTTAAAACCAAGCTCAGACACCAAAAGTTTTGTTTATTGCATTTTGAAATCGATATAAAATCTTTTCATAACCTGGCACGACAGTTTTCCTTTAGCAAACGCGTGGAAAATAATCTGATGCTCTGAGCGTCGTGTTTACTATTAGTCGGTATGAAGTACGTACATGTCAAAGTTATCTTTCAAGTCACTTTGATATGATCGATGTTAAGTGTCCCCGGCACACGGTTTTGATATAGGTGGTTGGGTGAGAGTTCTGTAGGTGAAAGCCGGTCATGGGGTTGAGTTTCAGAATTCCGAATGCAATCAATGATTTTATACAGGTTAGGATGGTGTGCGGACGGGGTGGGACAGCTGGCCTGAGACTACGATTTTGAGGGGATCTACTCCCTGTGGTGGAGGCAAAGGACATGGGGTCCTATGGTAAAGAATATTGATATTATAAAAGAGGACCTTTAAGCATTACATAGATTTATTTTGAAGAGGATTCAAAAGATTAATACCAATAATATATAGATAAATAAATGTATCCTGCACAAATTACAAAATACTTAATGAGGAGTCTGAAATGGGACTTAAATTTATCTGGCGTGGGCCTCTTGCCAGCTTTGCGCGGGTCTGATTGTGAACACTAGCCAATACGATAGCACAGGTAGGAAAACTGTCGATCAGGTGTGAATCAGGTGTCAGCATTATCCTTCCATGTCCAGCCACAGCAGCAGCTTCGTCTGCACCCCTTGGAACCAACAACTGGGTCATTCGTCGTGCCAGGTACAACCTGATGTCCACTAGTGACACGTGACCTCAGTTCCACACACGCTGCAGTGAGCACTCCCCGCGACATTCTCAGCTACAACCACTGACCAATTCCAGTTCATTTCAGCCAATCCGGGTGTGAGTTTCTGGCGGCCATTCAGGTCACAGAGTTCATGTCTTGTCGTGCGGGGATCAAACAGCGGTTTGGGATGGGGCGGTATCAGATCTTCCAGGAGGTCACTCTGACCCAACCCATGTGACATGACCATGCAACACTGCATCACACAGTACATCACTGGCTCATTCCATTGTAAACTCTGCTAATATTTATTTTTATTTATTTATTTCCTTGTCCATTGACGGTTTTATTTTTCCATTTTTGATTTATTCATTGACTATTTTAATTAATTATTTGTTTATTGACTGTTCTCTTTTTTTCTTTATTTTTCTTTCTTTATTCATTTATTCATTCATTTATTTATCTACTTATCATTTCCTTCATTCGTTCCGACTGTCTCTCTGTCATTCTATTTTGTTTCTTCCTTTCTGTCCTTCTTTATGGTTTTGGTTATTGGTGTATTGAATTATTTAATCCTGGTGTTTCTTGGCGTATTTATTCACCTGCTCATTCAGAACGATCTTTTTTTAAAATATCTTTATATATATATAGATCTATCATTTTTTATGTTTATTTCTTTGACTTATTTAATTCCGGTCTTTTGTCTGTCTGGCTTTCTTTTCTACTATTTCTTTCTTACTTTCTTTCACAACATCGTACCCCCCCCCCCCTCCCCCACCAATCCCCCAAATACTATTTGACTTAATCATTCAACTGTCCCCATTAAAAGCGTTTCCCCAAACTCCAGATATGCAATCCAATACATTCACCCTTCATTAAACTTTGTTTACCCGGTTGTTCCTTCATGATGCTTTCTTCCCCTTCCCCCACCCACCCACTCCACCCCACCCCCACATCCACCCACCCACACACACACACACACACACAATCCATATCCACCCACCACCCCACTTTGATAAGGAGTAGGGAAGATTCTTAGTTTTTTTTTTTACTAGATAAAGTTCCCGGCATTGTCGGGATAAACCTGTGAACCTACCGTTCCCTCTCTCTCTTTTTGGTCTAGAAAGCTTCCCATAATATTATTATTCTACAGTCTTACTACAGATTTCATGCGCATCAGAGCGCGCTCATTTCTGGTAGGGAAATTGCGCGCACCGAACTGAACACGTATTAATACATCGTTTCCGGTGCGGCGGGTTTACGACAGGGAGCCAAAACAAAGATCATTGTACATGTGTATTTTACATTTTTACTTTTTATTTAAAGATACCTGAAACTTGAATCAACACAATCGGTCGATGCAAAAGCCATTGGGCTGGATTAGTTGACAGTTAAGAAAATTAATTTTATAATTGTTGAAACTGTCATTTAGGCTATAGCGTCGAGCAAAAAATTGGGCAAAATTGCACCACAGTGAAGTACTCCCGCCACTGGTTTTTTTTATTTTTTATGTGTACACCTGAACTAACTGCAGTAACCACCAACTAGCACACCCTTTCACTCTGTACCATTTCGGCACCTACATGGGAATTAACGCATTTTGTTCTTTGTTCAATGCCCATATTTTTAGGATGATTAAAAAAAAAAATTAGTGGTACACAATTATAACCCAGTTAGGACTACAGTGCACATTTCATTCTATAAAGTGAGGTTAAAACATGAATTTAATCTAGACCTAGATTGGCACGTATACAGTCTTTTTTCATAGCATAGCAGTATGGTCAGTGTATTGTAGTCTACTTGACCACACACTGTAACCCAAGACCTGGGTCTTGGCTGTAACCACCAGCAATGTCCACACACAAGACGATTATGGTATAGGTACATAGTTACGTGCATGCTCACTTTGTCAAGGGCAAGACAGTTATTTGTACAAACGTGTTATGATGTACGAGAAGGCTATGTTTATTCTAACAGAGTACATAGCTCACTGTATCCCACATGTTCCTGGGGCCCAGACTTTTTCTCTTCTGTTTGAGATTACTTTTCATCCAGTCATTCATTCTTTCATTCATGCTGTTCCCCCCTCCTCTAAATCTGTGTTCTGCATTTCACCCACCCCATTTTCCCAGTCTTTCTTTCTTTCTTTCTTTCTTTCTTTCTTTCTTCCCTTTTTTGTCGTTCCTTCTCTTTCTTTTTCTTTTCTTCTTTCTGTCTTGTTTTCGTTCTTTCTGTCTTTCTTTCATTCATTCTTTCTTTTTATTTCTTTCTTTCTCTTCTTCTTTGTCTTGTTTTCTTTCTTTGTCTTTCTCTCATTCCTTCTTTCTTTTTCTTTCTTTCTTTCCTTCTTTTTTCTTCCATTCTGCCCTTTCTTTCTTTGTTTCTCTCCTTCTCTTTCTTTCTTTCTTCCTTTCTTTCTCTCCTTCTCTTTCTTTCTTTCTTTCTCTCCTTCCCTTTCTTTCTTTCCTTCCCTTTCTTTCTTTCTGTCTTTCTTTCTTTCTCTCCTTCCCTTTCTTTCTCTCCTTCTCTTTCTTTCTTTCTTTCTTCCTTTCTTTCTCTCCTTCTCTTTCTTTCTTTGTCTTCCTTTCTTTCTCTCCTTCTCTTTCTTTCTTTCTGTCTTCCTTTCTTTCTCTCCTTCTCTTTCTTTCTTTCTTCCTTTCTTTCTCTCCTTCTCTTTCTTTCTTTCTGTCTTCCTTTCTTTCTCTCCTTCTCTTTCTTTCTGTCTTCCTTTCTTTCTCTCCTTCTCTTTCTTTCTTTCTTCCTTTCTTTCTCTCCTTCTCTTTCTTTCTTTCTGTCTTCCTTTCTTTCTCTCCTTCTTTCTTTCTTCCTTTCTTTCTCTCCTTCTCTTTCTTTCTTTCTGTCTCCTTTCTTTCTCTCCTTCTCTTTCTTTCTTTGTCTTCCTTTCTTTCTCTCCTTCTCTTTCTTTCTGTCTTCCTTTCTTTCTCTCCTTCTCTTTCTTTCTTTCTCTCCTTCTCTTACTTTCTTTCTGTCTTCCTTTCTTTCTCTCCTTCTCTTTCTTTCTTTCTCTCCTTCTCTTTCTTTCTTTCTCTCCTTCTCTTTCTTTCTTTCTCTCCTTCTCTTTCTTTCTTTCTTTCTCTCCTTCTCTTTCTTTCTTTCTCTCCTTCTCTTCCTTCCTTTCTGTCTTCCTTTCTTTCTCTCCTTCTCTTTCTTTCTGTCTTCCTTTCTTTCTCTTCTTTCTGTCTTTCTTTCTTTCTCTCCTTCCCTTTCTTTCTTTCTTTCTCTCCTTCTCTTTCTTTCTTTCTTTCTCTCCTTCCCTTTCTTTCTTTCTTTCTCTCCTTCTCTTTCTTTCTTTCTGTCTTCCTTTCTTTCTCTCCTTCCCTTTCTTTCTTTCTGTCTTCCTTTCTTTCTCTCCTTCTCTTTCTTTCTTTCTGTCTTCCTTTCTTTCTCTCCTTCTCTTTCTTTCTTTCTGTCTTCCTTTCTTTCTCTCCTTCTCTTTCTTTCTTTCTTTCTCTCCTTCTCTTTCTTTCTTTCTGTCTTCCTTTCTTTCTCTCCTTCCCTTTCTTTCTTTCTTTCTCTCCTTCTCTTTCTTTCTTTCTCTCCTTCCCTTCCTTTCTTTCTTTCTCTCCTTCCCTTTCTTTCTTTCTTTCTCTCCTTCTCTTTCTTTCTTTCTCTCCTTCCCTTTCTTTCTTTCTTTCTCTCCTTCTCTTTCTTTCTTTCTTTCTCTCCTTCTCTTTCTTTCTGTCTTCCTTTCTTTCTCTCCTTCTCTTTCTTTTTCTTTCCTTCTCCCTTTGTCCTTTCTTTCTTTCTTAGCCACCACCCGTCTAGATCGTTTGTCCTGCCCGGCCCCTCTTCCTTTCTCGACACTTTTTGTGGGCGTGGGGGTGGGGGGGGGGGGTTGATCAAACAAAAAACGGTTTTATTGTAGACATAAAATTTTCTAATTTTTTTGTCCCATACTGTAGGATTTTGCAAACATTTTTTTAAATTCGGTATTGACAGTTTGCTCACCCATTTCCTGATTTGTGCACATTATAATGAATTACACATACAAGGGGGGGGGGGTGATTAGAGGAGGGAGGGGCTGGAAGGTGTTGAGATGGTCATAAACTTTGTTCCCATAATCGTTAATCATATAATAATCGTGAATAGCTGTCTTTCAATTTCTTTATTACTGATTTATATCTCTACATATTATTATTATAGTTTTATTGATCGATTCATTCATCACCGTTTTCATTAACTGATATAGTGTATTTATTTAATGAATTATTGTTTCTTGTCTAGTTCTATAATATAAACGTCATTGAGATCCTTTGTTTCTCCGGGGCCTCAGAGCAATGCTGTTGGCCCCCAATATAAAACAAAACTTTTGACACTGGGTCAGTTAAATTTTGTTCCTTGACCTTCCATCCACATGTTCACTGGACACTGGAGAGAAACAGCGCTGCTGGGTGTGCACACAAGACGAGCCTGAGTGAATACCTGGCGAGGGTAGGATGGTCCAATGTTCACAAGTCTTTGTAGACTGCCTGGCGCCATCGTCCTGTGGTACTTGTGACGTCATCAACCCCTCCACATCTACTCTGTCAACAGGTAAGAATGTCTCGTGTGCCAGTCCCTGCAACCTTTTTGGGCAACATAAAGCATGTACCCTCGATTTGGGGATTTCCCCACCCCCCCCCCTTCTCCCCTTTTTTTTTTAACGAACGTGCCACCGTTGGAATGGCGACGAATGTCCACAAGAAAGCTTTGGTCTTTAACATTTCACACAGCATTTTCTACACACTATATTCTGATTGTTTCATTAGAGACATAGCCAATAATTATATTCGATGTTTATACATTGTATAATGGAACTCTTTTGTTGAAGCCACCGTTATTACTTCATCACCATGTACGAAAGGCGTACATACTTTCTCCAGCCCCCCCCCCCCTTCCAACATTCTCAATCCCATGCAGGATTTTTTCCATCTTGAGGTAATACACCCCCCCCCCCCTCCCGTTTTTAATTTCCCCCCCCCCCCCCTCCAAACTGCGAACTTACTTCATCAATGGAGAGGAAATTGCCCAGATTCCAAGCCACACCTACTGGTTGGCGAACTCGTGATGTCGCGTTGAAGTGGCTTTAATAATTGTTCCCCCGTGTAATGAAGTCTCTTGTTTCAGTGACTGACGGGGGTACTCCAAGAGACCGAGGGTAGGGTCGAGGGCAAGTCGAGGACTTACAGAATACGAGACCTCATGTTTCACCTTTCATTGTCACTTCTGTAAGGCATTAAACACGGTGGTGAAGTTGATTATAAATCCTGATGTGTTCAGCTGTTGGATTTGGAAGGGGGGGGGGGTATTTGAGTGGAAAGGTGGATGACTGAGGAGAGAGAGGAAAATCCCCAGTGTCAATTTGTTACTGAACTTCTTTCAGTAGTTCTGACTCGATGCGTCCTTTTGTTGTCTTGTTTTGATGACACTCATCGTTGTCATATTGCGAGTTGGAAAGCTCGAGATGGGATTTATTGTGCAAGTTTTTACAGTAAATCTTTGTTCATATTTTGACTCCTGAACGAAGTGACCTGTGAACAAATCTTCTCCACCTGAAAAAAACATTATCTTAATCACTCAATTCGTATAATATTAATGACAAATAGGTCATGAAAACAAAATGTTGATTCTCAATAATCGTTCTGGTGTAATCAAAGTTTTCATTGTAACACTGAGAAATGACTGCACTACCCTCCAAGTCACATCCCACATTTGATTGTTAGATTTGTTCAGCCACAAACAAAATCGCCTATTGAAGTTCGTCCACTGACCAAACACCATCTGGCATACGCAACACGTCCGAGATTGCCTGGCAAGTTCCACGCAGACACGTGAGGTGACATCAACATTTTCGGGAACCGTAAGGTATGTAATCAATAACAAAGCCAAGCAGACTTATGATGTAAACTACTATACGCCGCTAACATCCAGATTTGAGTTGTTATATCACGCTAGAACTGGTTTCACTTTAATGGAATGATTTTCAAATTTTCTCGTAGTCAGAAAATGTCGTTTACGCTCGTTGTGGAACTCCATATTCCTGTAGATTTGTATGGCAGCACATTGTACCTTTTTTGTGTATTTTCCAACTTCGCTTTGGGACTGGGGGTCCATAGGACATGTCAGCTAACATGGGAGTGGTTTCTTTATCATGTATAATTGTGTTATATAGTTTTGATATTACGCTTTTACCGGCGGACTG
>OZ007569.1:1762472-1884293 GCA_963931925.1 Onchidella celtica
TTAGATCATCTGCTGACACTAAAAAGTTTAAAATTCCTAAGATGTCACTTAAGACCATGGGTGAAAAATCTTTCTCTTTTCAAGTCTCTCAGATTTGGAATTCTCTGCCTCTGTCTTTGAGAGAGACTGAACATTTTATGACTTTTAAACATCAGCTGAAGTCATTTTTTTACACTCTGAATGTCTATTAAGTTTTTGTTTTTCCTGAGTATGCCTGTGTATTGTGTGTGTGATTTATTATGTAAATGTTGTAAAGCGCTTAGAGCCTGGTTGGTAACGGGATGAAACGCTATAGAAATGCTAAGTAATGTTATTATTATTAGTTGTTCATACATACATGAAACAGCATTGTTATATATGCGTTTATTGTTGTTATTGGCGTTTGAACTTAAGAAATAACGTTAAAAACATTTTAAATTTTCCTTTGTCTGTGGCTTTAGGATGGTCAAAATGCACAAAACCAGAAGAAAAACCCCCACCTCAAATTACTAAATAATACTGGGGGGGGGGGGGGGACAGAGATAAGAATATTTTGGAACATTTTACAGTTGATAAACAAGACTAAAAGGGCGGGGGGGGGGGTATCTCTTGGGTAGGGGAAAGACATGGGTGTTTTTGACAGTTGAGGGGAGTAGGGGCTGGATTTGGGGGAAGGTGCGGGGGAATGACTTAGGCATGGTAGAGGGGGAGGGGGAGACATGGTGGTGGTGGCGATGTTGAAACGGCGGATATTGCGGCTGAATGAACACTAACAAAGGCAATTATTGCCGAGCTAGTCACGTGTCTTAAGTGTGTGTGTGTGTGTGTGTGTGTACGGTGCTGGCTATTAGCAAGGCTTACCTGTATTATGTCTTGTTACCTGTAAGGTGAGCTTGTTGAGTGAGAGAATTAGAGACGGTAATCTGTCCATCTGGGGGATTTTGGGGGGTGGGGAGGGGGGGGGATTTGGACTTTTTAGCTGTTTGGTGGGGTGTTGGGGTGTTAGCTGGGTAGTGATGGCAGGTTGTGTGTGTGGGTGGAGGGGGGGGGGAGTTTGAAAGAGATCAGAGATCAGGGAGAGAATGAGTTTGAAAGAAATGAGAGAGAGAGGAGATAGTGAAAGAGATCAGAAAGAGAGTGAGTGGGTGAGTTTGAAAGAGAGGAGAGAGAGAGAGAGAGAGAGAGAGAGATTGTGCTCACAACGAAAGTATCAATAGTTTTTCTAAAGCTGTGCGGAATTTCGTAGTGTCGGAAACGGAACACCTTTCTGATCTACGTCATCATACTGCATAAATACATGTGACATCCCAAACATACGCTTGTCCTCGTGTTTAACGATACAGCAGCACCACAGTTTTTACTGACGTCACTGAAATGAAGTATTGGCCACTCGTCAGGACGCCAGGGCATTGAATGATTGATCTATTGTGACAACAGACCCATGGTTTGATATATGCAGATCCCACTGATTGTCAGTTGGTTTAACCCTATTTTACTCTCGGGATCTGACACTTTTAACTCGTTTCCTCTGGTGTTAGGGGAGCGTAGACTGACAAAGCCAGACAGAGATAATACTGAGCTGCGTCCATTGTCCAGTAATGCTTGTAATGTGAAATACATGTACCAGGTTTCCCTGACGACCACCGCTTCATCACAATCTCCCCCCCCCCCCCCCCACCGAATGTACAATATGCTTAAGGGACAGTTGCAGAGTCCATCAATCCTTGCGCATGTGCATTGGTATAGACAATGTAAACAATTCTTAGCCACTGATAGGGAATCATCATACCAAAGATAGAAGAAACAAGAAGATGAGACAGCCAGCGATTTTAGCGTGCACAGACCTGGCAATGCCACCTAACCCCGGATTCGTGGAAGTCATGAACAATGCAGTACTTAACAAAGCCAAATAAGGATAAAATTTTGTGCACTGTTCAGCTGCGCTGCTATCGGCAGCTGTAGGCCTTGATTGACGTCACTTAGTTTGTAATTTTAACTTCAATCGTGTGAGAAAACTGACTTTTTTAAAAGTCCCAGCAGCACTGTAACGAATGAGCATCATTAATTTATCATTTATATATCAAACATTTTTTTCATGCTACGTGTCATGGGCCCCGCCTCCAGTCAACGCGCATTCTGTGTGCACTGTTTTTTTCAGAGGTGCGAAGAAGGAATTGTCCGATCTTATCAAGTATCTTTGATCATACAAAGCCCGGTCAGACATAGTCTGCTGCTGGCAGACAAGAAGTGCACACCATAATTTATCTTTTCTGAGTAAGGGGCCGCGCGCACTATCCCGTTTCGCCTGCTGCACGGCGTGCAAACACAGATTTTTGCTAGCTTGGCAAAGAGTTTACCGTGCTGCACGCCACGCGAAAGATTTCTTGCATTGAACGGGTGGTTAATTTTAGCAAGGCGTTATTTACAAGGCATACCTTGAAACTAACTCCAGCGTTGTTTTCAAGGCATACCTTAACAGCTTCTGATTGATCAATGAAACATGCCTTGAAAATAACGCTGGCGTTAGTTCCAAGGCATACCTTGAGTCCAATAAACAATACATAGCTACCCCGCTGGCTTTCCCTGATATGTCAATCTGAATACTGCCCAGACGAACATCGGCCTACGGCCTCGATGATACAAACTGACTAGACCCTCACGTCGTTACATAATTATCAATCTGACAATGCACTCACGTTTAGTAATACTGAAACAGCTTCTGATTGGTCAATGACACATGCCTTGAAAATAACGCTGGCGTTAGTTCCAAGGCATACCTTGAAAATAACCACTTTGTTAATTTTAACATAGTGCGCGCGGGGCCTATATCCGGGAAGACATACTAAGCTCTACCGAGACAGTCAGCTGCGGCCATTAGTAAACTTTGGTATATATTTTACTAGCAGCATCTGACCGTGTCTGACCGGGCCTAGTATGAACCGATCTCCACCCCCCTCCCCCCCCCCCCAAATATAGTCCTCATGTTTGCCTGCCATGTCCGTCTGTTACGGTTTCCCATTGACATCTCGCTGAAGCCACCGTCGGAGAACAGCTAATGCTGATGTCATGGCCGTCGCTCGAGGATTTCCGAGGGTCTAATTTACCTTATGTCTAAAGTTCGGTCGGGAAACAAATCTGTTTACTCTGCGCAAATGATGGGAAATAAATAATAAATTATGCATAATTTAAGACAAAGAGTTTGCTCTTCAAATCCACCACAAGAAATATGTGAACTTTCTGGGTTAATTAGCAACAACATCCACCAGGAATTCCCCGCCTGTACCCCGTGAACCCGCCAAGGGTTAAGAGGAACATTATATCAATCTGTACCTTCAAGTGGAGTTTACCGAGTTGTTAAAATTTAGCACAAAAAAAGATTTTGACCTTCCCTCTGCGAGTGTGTGTGTGTGGGGGGGGGAGAGTTCCCAGCCAGGCACCCGAGGGGAATCTGTCGCGTAGGATTAACATCGTTTGCACATAGGAATGACATTGTATGTCTGTAGATTCACTGGTTACATGATGCCGACATCGGTTTTTATAGGAAATCCGCGGCTACGGTTACCCTAGTAGTCAGACAGAACTACTATACACCTCTGCCTCGGACTGATGGAGAGATGCAGGCAGGGGGTTTTGTCGCTTGATTGAAAAAAAACAACAAAAAGGGAACAAATTGTTTGAAGTTTTCAATTTGAACTGCTAAAATCTGGGGGCCAGCGAGACGTGCATGCAGAGGTTTGAGACCAATCCTCGGGGTGATGGAGAGGGCCTGTGTTTGACACTTTCAGCTCTCTCACTCGGCCTGGACTTGCTTCAGTCATGTCATCTACACACTTGCTGTGATGACGTGTACCAGGGGAAGATAATCCGTCAGGTTTTGTCCATTGATTGTCTCCCCGTGTCCATTTCCTATCTAAATACATACAATATTCATACAATATTTATATATAGTTGTGTGCGGTTATCACCGCCATGGCGGTACGCGATCATTTCCTTCTGATACTCATCTTGGTGTTTGTTGGTTTTTTTCATTTATTCTTCTTCATCCTTCTTTCTTTCTTTCTTTCTTTCTTTCATCCTGCTGTTTGTTGTTCTGCTGTATTTTCTTCTTTTTCTATTTGATTTCATTCTTAGTGGTTTTTTTTTTTGAAGGGTGGGGGGGAGGGGGGTGCATCCCTAAAGTACATATACTTGGATAGGGGAGAAAGGTTTGGGGTGGGTGGGTGGGTGGGTGGGTGGTCAGACATCGTCAGAAATGAAGCGTACGTACTTTGGGTATAACCTGTTACCATTTGTCTTAATCTTAGAGTGAGAGAGACAGAGAACGAGAGTGATAGAGAGAAAGAGAGAAGAAAGAGAGAAAGAAAGACAGAAAGGAAGAGAGAAAGAGACAGAGAGAAAGAAAGAGAGAGAGAAAGAGAGAGACAGAGACAGAGAGAGGAAAAAGATCGAAAGAGACAGAAAGAGAGAGAGAGGGGGGGGGGAGAGAGAGAGAGAAAGAGAAACAGAGAGAGAGAGAGAGAAAAGAGAAAGAATTATTATTGTAGCTGACACTAGTTCGCATCAGAACTGTAATGATCAACTACTCACCTATTTATGCCAGCATTTTACAAGATTTTAGCATCTGCATTCTGTCTGTAAACCATCAAACTTTTTTCCTTCTTTAAAGAACAATTCTTAAGCCCAGACTATTTGAGGGTGTACAGTAGTGGTGGTTTCCAGTGCGATGTTTCGTAAAGCTTTACCCAACTCAATACTGTCGTCTGGCTGTTGCTGTTTGTTTGTTGTTGGTGCTGTTGTCGTTATTGTTATTGCTTTTTGTTGTTGTTCTTTGTTGCTGTTGATAATGTTTGTTGGTTTTGATGTAGTCGGTGTTGTAGAATTGTGATGATGTTGTCATTGGTGTTGCTGTTGTTGTCAGTTTTTGTTGTGGATGATGACGATGATAACGTTGTTGTTGTTGACGTACCATTGTTGTTGTATGCTGGTGCTGCTGATGATGTTTGCTGGTGTTGTTGTTAATGTTATTGTTGCTGTTGGTGCTGCTGCCGTTGTCATCATTCTGTGCCCTTTCTCTTTTTCCCCCCACTTCAAATGTCAAAGTTCAGAGAGGTGGTGTAAGACTATAACTTTTCCTTCACATCAAAACTGATCTATGTAAGCTGAAATATTTAGCCACAGGAGTGAGATGTAGGTTTGTGCCCTCCGTCTGATAGCCAGCTGCTGGCAGGTTTCAGCGGTACACGCATGTATTGTGTTCCTTGTACGTGTAGCGAAGTGTTGACGCCGGTTGGTGAAGTCAGTACTACAAGGACATAGCTGGTATATAAACTAGAAACGGGGGGGGGGGGGGACTTTAGATTTCTCAGTCGGTCAGTAGGAGATGACCACCGTATGACATGGATCTAGTCGACGGCGAGAGTTGGTAGGGATTTGAAAACTGATTTCTCACAAACTGAAAGATATACACTGACAGAGTGCAGTGTAAAACTGTAGGGTACAATAGAATGGTGTGTAACTGGATGTAAATCAAAGCGACGGTTATGCGGAGAGAGAGAGAGAGAGGGAGAGAGAGAGAGAAGAGAATATAAGAGGAGAATATGAGAGCATATGAAAGCGAGAGAGAGAGAGAGAGGAGGTATGGAGGATCGAGTGAGAGCAAAGGAAACGAAGGGTAAGAGATGGACTGAAGGTGGAATGAAGGAATAGATAAAAGTAAAATATGAAGAGATGTGAACAGAAATATAACAGCGTGAGAGATTAAGATGATGAAAGAAAGTAAAGGTTGGAAAAAATGAAAACCTAGAGGCTGAGATAGATGAAAAAGAGTGACGAAAAGGAATGAAAGAATGTTAAGTGGATGAAATACAATGCTGGCAACATATGTAAACTCTCTGCCTGCCGATCGCCGAGTGTCTAGAGGGATCACGCAACACTTGATGGTGAGCACATGTGTACACTATACATGAATGTGTGTGTGTGTGTGAGAGAGAGAGAGAGAGTACACATGTTAACGTGTGTATGTGTGTGTGTGTCTCTGAGAGAGGCCGACAATGGATACCCCGCGATCTGGAGTACAACCACTTGACGCGGCTGTCGCAGCATCTGGCATCAAGATGGTGATGTTGTGGTCGTGGCTGCTGCCGCTCTGTGGTTGATGGTGTCAAACACTGCAGCCACTTTACCACCCTCTTCATCATATGACACTGCCGCAACTACACCCCGATTCTCTCCCCCCCCCCTCTCTCCTCTTTCTCTCTGCCTCCCTTTTTGTCTGTCCTTCTGTCGTCTTTTGGACGGTCTTATCTATCTGTATGATTATATCTCCTTCACTCTTTCACTCTCTTTCTCTCTTTTTTCCCTTGACTGTGTCTGTTTCACCGTTTTCTCCTTCTCGTTTTTATTTCTCGTTCTCTCTCTCTCTCTCCCCCTCTCACCTTCTCTCTCCCTGTCTGTCTCTTTCTCTTTCAATGACTGTCTCTCTGTCTCTTTCCCTGTCTCTCTGTCTCTCTCTCTTTCTCTCTCTCTCTCTCTCTCCCCCTCCCCCTCTCTCTGTCTCTGTCTCTCTCCCCCTCTCTCTGTCTCTGTCTCTCTCTCTGATTTACGGGCACTGTTCCGTGCACAGAATGAAATACACCAGCTGTGGTCAGAACAGCGGAAAAGGGGAGAGTGAGAGGAAGGCGGAAAGCAGAAGAGAATTCAGTATCTCCGCCCCTTTTCATTGCCCACATTTCTCTACTGATTGTATGTATGTATGTATGTACGATGTGTGTAGCTGTGTATTTCATCCTGTGAAGGCCTATGAATGTGACAGTTGTATAGTTGGATGAGAACTCCATAGAACTGGAACCTTTATTTCTGGTTCTTAAATTCGTTTTATTACATAATTTTAATGTTGTACTACGCTAGTCATGTACAACTTACGCAAAATCTTGTTCTATTCCAGGAAACACACCATCGCCCATGTCAGGGAAAAGAGACGTATCTGTCTGATGCAGCGTTGCCGGTACAAGAATGTCTATTTCCTGAATCCTGAAGTTGTCATTAGAACGAATTTTGCTTTTCAAAATTTTCATCACAACTGACTGACACTGACAGATCTAATTACAGTCGATTAATGTTCACACATTTTGAGTGACGTCATTATTCTCCTATGGCGTGCAGGGTATCTCGTGTCTTGAGGTTGAGTTTACCGGTTAGGGGGAGGGGGGGGGATTGTATTGCAGCAGGGACCCCCTCCCCCTCCCAGCAGGTTGTAACTATAATTTATCTTGAATGACTGTCGTGTCACAGCCTAGGGCTAAAATATCCACTAAAAATACTCTATCTCATCTGTTTCAGTGTGTGGCTATTCCCAAGAAAGTGTTTGTCCTGATGTACCTGGAAGTGGCCTTTGGTTGCACAGACTGGACTTCCGTCTCACTTTCTTTCTCCAACTGACCATCGCTCGGCTGATGGTTGGCAATGTGACGTATCCAGCTATTCACAAATGAGCGACGGACACTTTTTGTGTAATCTGCAAATTTGACCTCAACATGGCGGGGATCTCTGTGGTTGTTGTTGTTGTTGTGGAGGGACTGATGTGGGGGGGGGGGGGGAGGGGTCCATATTCCGTGGTAGGATGACGTCATCTCCCGGCTGGTGAGGTAAAACATCTTCATCCTGTGATTTTTTTTTGTCTGGGACTGTTCAATCCTCCCCCGCCTCCCCCCCCCTCCTTTCTTAAAAATATTTTCTTTTCCACTTCAAGTTGATTTTACTTCAACCTCTGTCATTTACCCCGTCTTTCTCTTTCTTTCTCTTTCTCTTGCTCGCTCCCACATACATAATTATCGATGGTGCCGGGCGCAAACGAGCTAAGTCTGAAAATTTCATATTTCTTTCTATAGTACCACTTTATGAAGATTGGAACCCCGCATCATCTGTAAAAATAGCTCTCTTACCACAATTCAATAGAAACATTCGAAATAGACATGTGATCAAACCAGCTGAGTACATTTCCCTTTTGTGTTATCCGCAACTTTTTGTTCCTCCTGTAAAATTTGCTTATCCTGACTTGGCTGGTTCGCGCCCGACACCGTCGTTATCCGTGCAGGTACTAAGTCTTGCCGTGAGTTTGAAGATGATTTCTGTGAGGCAATGCAGCTGTGGAAGGGTCAGGCCCACAGGCACTGAAAGGCTCGACAACAATCCTTACCCTAGCCTTTCATATCTTCCCGTTCAATGTAACAGTTATGACAAAATTAATAGCTACATGAGATGTTAAAGAAAGTTTGATTTGGGAGATCTATCAGAGCGATCAATATCGGAATTTTTTATTTTCAATTTTTTTGGGGGATAAAGGGGTGGGGGTGGGGGGTGGTGGGGGGAGGGGTAAGTAGATTGACTCAGGGCTTGATTGATAGATTTGCTGGTAGCAGGCGGACAGACTTTACTCGGGACATACAAGGTCCGTCTCATAAATAGTAAATAATTATGACGACCTCTCCGTAAATTCTCCATTAAAATTTGGTGTACCCAGCAGCTGTTGAAATCAGTGCCCAAACCGACTTTGTCCAGGTCTCTGACTCCTTCTCTCGTTGCCTCTAGAATCTGCTCTACATGCTCAACACGTTAGCCCAAAAAGCATTTCTTTTTGTCCCAGGAATATTCAAGGCGTCAGACCAGGAGAATACGGAGGAGACTTCCAACAGTTCTGTCGTAACTAGCAGCTGTAAAATTTTTATGAGACAGATTTGGTACAATACTGTGACAATTTAGACTGATCATGAGGAGGACAGGGTAGAAAAAATGATGGATAGGATCTGTCTTCGTCACCTTAACCTTGAAACAAAACTCTGTGCCCACGTGTAAATTGTCACATGGCATTATTTACAAACAAAGCTAAGCCCCGCCTCCTTCAGGCACCTTGAGCCGTCATCAAGCTTTCCAAGTGCGAGGCTGAGCTTGAGGGGTCCTCGCGTGGCGCGCTACGCGGAGCGGCTGTACGTTAGGCCTGTGTCCGCTGAGCGCAGCTCAATGCAAGTTTGATGGCGTCCCACACCCCGCTAACCTTGTATCGTGGATGGCCGATCATCAGGATCCGTTCAACACTGACTGCGCTTTGAGCCTGCGCCTGACGGCCAACCATTCATTCAGCCTGCGAGTTTGGTCGGGTGCCCATCAGTGCAGAGCGCAGAGCTAAGCGCTAAATGGACTAGCGGAACTTTTGACTGGTGCGTGCGTGAGTTTTGTGGCTGCCGCTTGGTACAGGAATCAAAATCAAAATAAACAACAATGGAGAATGTCCGCTAAATAATAGATTTTAGAGAAAAATGCCGAGAAAAAATCTCAATTTTTTAAATGGAAGTCTCACATTTTGTATTATTGATTTTGCTGTTTCAGCAGTGCAAACGAAAGTTGACAGAAGCAGTAAAAGTTGAAACATTGGCACTATTTTTTCTTGAAAAGTGATTTTTGTTGTTTTTTTCTCTGCACTTTAAAACGTTATTTATTTATTTATTTATTTATTTATTTATTTATTTATTTATTTATTTATTTATTTATTTATTTATTTATGTATGTAAGTAGTAGAATGTTTTGTTTGGGCGGCCTGATGACAGTGCCATTTTGGACCAAGGCACAAGCCTAATAAATAAAAAGAACAGGAATTATGGCACGCGTATTTAAACACATACAGATAGTTTGCCACTGCTGCTCGCGCTACAGATCGAACACCAAACCATGAAATATTGTACAAGTTGTTAAAAATTTCTCAGACTGAGAGTCCGGGGAACATTGATGCTTGTGTTTACATACATGTTTTGTGGGACTTATTGACACCCTGACTGGATCGTGGTGACTTCAAATCAAGCAGTTATTTCTCTCTGTAGAGCTATCTTTGTGTGCACTACTACAGTTAGGCATTTATCGCTTTTCACAGTGAGCAGTGACATTACAGTTTATCCTGCGCGTACGGAAAGATCGGGGAAGGATTCAGTTGTGAGCTCGTAGTGTGTGAGAGATGCTGGCGTAGTTTGTAGCAGCAAGTTCTCGTGGAATAATTATGTTTGCGAGTAACTGCCGGCGGATAGTGAAAAACCGAAACCTGCTCAGCATGGATAATTAAGTTTTCTTGCCGAGAGCCAAGTTTTCTCTCTTATTTCTGATGAATTTTTTTATTTTTTTTTGTTGTAAGACAGCTTCTTTGTGAACTTGTAATTACTCTCGAGTGACTTTTTCTTTTTCCGTGCGGAGTGTAAGAAAACTCAATGGATAATTAGTTTTACCTGCTGAAAGTTGTATTTATCTATTTTTAAAATTTATTTTAATGGGCGCGTTTAATGTAATGTTTTTAGTTTCTTTCTTGTTGATTTTTAAAAAAATTTCTACCAAGATGATTTTCACCAGGGCTATCTCGGAAGTACAGAATTTGTACATTTAGTAAAATAAAACAACCGAGCTTTTGTTTAGAGGCAATCAGTTTTTTGTCGTATTTTACACTGACCAAAGCTTGGACAACAACAACAACAACAACAAAATCGTCTGGTATCATTCTGTTACATGGACGGTATAAACAATTTTTTTCACGTTTCGCCAGTCCGAGGGCACGAAAAGTACAAAAGAAAACAAAATTTGAGACATTTGTTTATAATTGTTTGGGTGGTTTCCTCTGTAGTTCAGATCTGGACGCCAGCAATTGGTGAGCAAATACCCGAGCCAGTTCTCGCGGCGACTCCACTGTTTGTAGTGCTGGACGCTGTTTTGAAACCAAACCTATTTTGTTTGAGTGCGTTTTGGTGCGTAGACCAAGTGTTCAAAGAAACTGTTTCCCTGTGAAAGAGGATACTGTTACTTTCTGTAGTTTCATTGCGGGATTTCATGCGGATTACCTTACATCCCGGCCGGTACTAGGGGCGGATTTGTCTCCTCTTGTGTTTGGAATTTCGGGACGGCTGGAACTGTGATGGTTCTCTGCTGACTGCAGACTGGAATGTACTTGTGTGTGTGTGCGCGTGTGAGTTACTGAATATTTCATATCTCTTATTGGATTACTGACTTCAAACACTTTGCATCTGGATATTGGATTCTGGATACTGAATACTGGATACCTACAACGAAACTGGACCTCTTGTCTGTGAAACATTTGGGCATACATTTATAAGGCCTATGTATTTTCATGTGCACCGTAGATTTTCTTAAGATTTGTGGTGCACTTCGCGAGAGAAGAAACTTCCAAACTGTGTATTGGACTTGAACGGTATCGGAATACATCGTTACTTCAGTGGAACATTTAAGCAGTCAAACATCTTGTGAATACTTTGAACAACAAAAACTGTGAAACTGTGAACTTTGACGATCTGATTCCATATCATTTCTTGCTGTTGGTCGAAATAGTGGATAATAATTACAGGCCGGACTTTCTTGTTTTAGTGACCACAATAGTTATGATTTCCGATGTGCTGCACGTCAGCAGCGTCTTGGTGGATCGTTAGTGTAAGCCCAGTATTTCTCTCACAAACCTTCAGTGGACATTCTCTTTGGATTACTGACGTCGTTTGAACGCCTAGCAGGCGGAAGCTTTACATTCAACATGGAAGACGAGTTGCGATGTCCAGTTTGTTGCCGGTTTTTCACCAAGCCGGTCTTAATGCCGTGTTCTCATTCTCTGTGTGTGGCCTGCGCTTTGAGCTGTCAAGAACCGGCGCAGAGTTTACTCCCTCAGTCCATGTCCTCGGCAGCCTCCTCGGAAGGTTCGGATAGCGGAACTGTCATTAGTGACCGCGTTAGTCTTTTGGATTTTCCCGATATCGACAAGTTGAGCATTGTCAGCGAGACGGACAGTGGCGTAGTCTGCAACAGTCGCCCCAGCAGTTATGTGGGCACACCTAGTGTGGCTAATATCTTTCTCCAAAGTCTACAGAGCTGCTCCTACGGCATCAAGTGTACCGTGTGCGAGAGGCTGGTATTTCTGGACGACAATGGCGCACTGTCTCTGCCCACCAATCGCGTGCTGGAAGCCATTGTCCACAAGTACCAGAATCAAAGTAAAAAAGTGGAGATCAAATGTGAGCGCTGCCTGGCTGACCATCGCACGGCAACTGTCATGTGTGAGCAGTGCGAGGTCTTCTTCTGCGACATTTGCCGTGAGCAATGCCACCCAGCCGAGGGCATGTACGCCAAGCACAACTTGGTGGATCCCACACAAGGGGACATAATGCTCAAGTATAAGCGTAAGAACAGCAAGGATCACAAATGTCCCGAGCACCCGGCCGAATCCCTGGGAATGTTTTGTCTATCCTGCCGTTTGCCTGTCTGCAACACCTGCGCTCAGGATGGACGTCACATGACCCATGAGGTTCAACCCTTGCCGTCTATGAGCAAGTCACAAAAGGTAGGACACTTTCATTCTCAGTATCTGCACGTGTCTGTAAGTGTTTGATCCGACACAAACTGTCAGGGAGTTTTAGGTTTGGTACAAAACTTGATACTCTCAAATGTCAGCGGACGATATTGCCACAGTCATTTTGAATGTTCTACACAAATTTAGTCCAATGATCCGTCGCCAATGAAGAAAGGAGACCATAAAATGCCCAGTGCGGACGTTTGCTATTTTTAGAAAACCCAGGAATTTAGTCCGGGTTTAAACGCTAAGGCGTTTCACAGTTTTCAAAAAAATATAAGACGTGATCAAAGGCAAAAATTAAGCCAGCCATGCAACTCGGCAGTATCAAAAACGGTAGTATGCAAACTTTCAAGTGTCTAGCTTAAATGGCCATGAAATGCTTAAGCGTCACAGTTTACCCCCTGCTCTCATTTTTATAAGATTATTTCAAGATAATTTACTTTCGACCTGAAATAAGAGATGAGTTGAAATGAAACAAGGCCACTGAATGTTAAGACAACGCCCCTGAAAGCGAGAGGAACTCCCACAACTCGTGTTGACAAAAATGAAACAGCCCAGTATACAAACTTTCGGGTCGCAGTTTCTATACGGGTACATGAGACATTTACATTACAAATTCAGGGATAAAGATTTGTCCTCAAGTCAAGGATGTCACCGACGCGTGCGGAATTCGGCAGTGAAACTGAAGAGAAAAAAAAAAAAAGCCCTCGACTGGCTCTCGGCAAGGGAGGCTCTCGACTTGGAAGAGGGAGCAGAGCGGAATCAAAACACAGACGTAAAGGTTAAAATCTACATCATCCCCCCCCCCCCCCCCCACCCCACGTGATGTTTGCACTGACCGACGTGGGAAGTGATTTAAATAATGAAGGGCGTTCTCTTAATACAGTGGCCACTGTTCTTGACTACACGTCAGGGTGTATGCGGAAGTGGTGTGTTTGCGCACGCTCTGTGATGTGTCGGACCGAACAAATCTGTTAGAATTAGCTGACGAGATGCAAGATTCGCTCTGTGATCTGGTCAGCTGCCGTAGTGACCATTTCTTCCTCTGTCCTTCACATCAACATTTCTAACCCACACAACTCTGAATACAACATTTTATTATTAATAGTTGGACCTGTTGTATGTAAAAATATACACATTTCTTAACCCAAGAAGGCAACGTTCAGTAGTGTATATCTATGGAACACCAACATCGTCAACAATATGACTTTGGGCACAATGCACATGTCATTCTGTGATGGCACGCCGTAAAACCCCAAACTCAAAAACTCCCAAGTCAGTTTTTGTTGGATTTGGACAGTTAATCTGTTACATGTTTACCTAAAGTATTTTCACGTTTTGTTTCTCTGGCTGTCTGTTCGTGTCTAGGAGTGTTTAGACAGATTTGTCTGACAAAATCGGCCGTCATATCTAGTCTGTCTGTCTGTGTTTGTACAAGGCGATCTAATGGAATTTCTCATGATGAGTGTTTGTTTGACTTCGTGAGCCACACTTGCTCGTGCCGTTTCTCAGTTCAGTGTATATTTATGTGTGTATATCTGTCTGTATGTTTATGTATGCCTTATTACACGTGTCAGCTGGTCAGTTTGAAATACAAGTGGACTTATCTCAAAAAGTAGCGGCTTTGAGAAAAGTGAGGTTAAAGATATTTTCCCCCTTTGCAAATGTCTAGATCTCAGTTGTTTTCTGATCAATATACATACCCATGCTGGTAACTATGAATTGGAAGGGAAACTTCTGACAAAGGCAGGGCAACGCCCACTTCTGACGCCCATGGTGAAATCCCAAATTTCGAATAAAAAAAAAAGCGGGATAACTCACTCGTCTTTGAAACCGACCAGTTCTGGCTTTTGTATGTGAACGCCCGTAAATGTCACTGTCAGGATATAATTGCATATGTCATTCTGTCGGTGTTTTGAGATGAAATACACACCTTAATCAGTCAGGTTGCACCGTCCAACAGTTACATTGTTTTGTTTTGTTGAGATCTGAGTTTTGAAACCAAAACCCACATCCACCTGAACCACCTTTTAGGCTGTTGTTAGGGGAGCGGAGTGTGATGATAAAACCAAATAGAGTAAATACAAAGTTGTGTTCACTCTTCAGCCACAGCGTTCTATGTAAAACACCAAGCTTCCCTAACAACAGCTACCACTATATTCGTAGTAAACATTTTTCTTTGATTTTCCAAAAAAAAAAACAGGAAAACATGACTTAGGCAATTATGTCATAACCGTGGACTAATAACTGTTAAATGTTTGTCTGTGTGTGTGTGAAAGAAGGTTAATGAAAACACTGATGGAACACATTACAGGTGTTCTTCAGACCAATCAAGTGCAGATTGTGGTCTCTTCGGGTCGTATGTTTTTGTCTCTTTTGAGAGCAACCTCCCGCCCCCTCCCCTTAGTTTGATCCAGCGTTATCAGACTGCATACCTCTCTCCACCATGTTTCCATATTTCTCTCCCTCTTTAGATTTGATATAGTCAGTCCGGGACCTTTTCTAACCTTTATTGCTGACTTTGTCTGTCAGGTCCGTCCCTGGCAAACATCCCTGTCAGTCCTAACTCGTCTACAGCAACATCCGTCTATGCTCTTCTTCCAACTACCTCTGTGTCAGTGAGTGCACGATGTAAGCTCGGCCCCTACAGCGCTCCATACATAGTTTTTCTCAATCAATAATGTATAGATTATTGTCATTATCCCTCACTCGGATACCCGCCTTGAACATCGATAATATACAATACATGTACATCAAACTATGGGTTTGCCGGCAGTGGAGGGAGATACAAAAATCAAAACTCGTGAATATATTCAGTGATACAAAGCGTCACTAGACGAGCCTGGTCGGGTCGAGTTCAGAATCTGTCGAGTCAAGAAATGTTTTACATGAATGGTCGCATGAATATCTAAGTGTGTCGACCTCTTTAAAGGAAAACCGGACTTTTGCCCGGACAAAACCCCAGTTTTCATTATCTGAGGAGTATGATTACCGCGCTCAGCTCTGTTAGAGTAGGTCTTACATATTTACTACTGCAGTAAGTGAAACTGTGTGAACGTGTCTGTGTATCAGCTCATGCTCGGCTCTCAGGCTCTTCAGCAAATAATCAGCAAGCTACATGCTGTCTCACACAGACATTGGCGATCACACGCAAGTGTTTGTGTGCGTGTGTGTGTGTGTGTGTGTGTGTGTTGTGTACATGGGCTTTGTTAACAAGATCGAGATTGGAGCTGGTGAAACGACAGGGTTTGCTTTGTTTTTTTTTTGTCACTGAACTCGGCACATTTGAAACAGATTCAGGACACTGGAGCAGAAACACAACTACAACAGCAATAAATACAACAACATCAGACTTTTGAATAACTGTACAGTATAAAACCGCCGCGGACTACAGTTAGCAGGGGCCAGTTGGACGAATACTGTGTTTTGTGTAAGTTTCCATGTGGTAGATAACTAACGAGAAAGTACCCGTCCAACAATCAAAATGTGGGATCATGCAGTCAGCAGATCAATAAAGCTTCAAGTCCCAAGAGGGTCAATATTGATATTTTAACCCTCCAACGACAGGCTTTTGTTGCTATTCAGTCATCAGTCTATTCATGGCATGATCGACTGGCAACTGAAGGGTTGTCTCCTCATGCCTGCCTTAGCTAGCTACACCACCCTGGTTCCTACAGCCCTTGGGGCTGATCTCTCACGTTAGGCAGGATCTAGCCCACCCCCCTCTTTTTTTTGGTTCAAAAACAGACAGACACCTCGCCGTGGTCAATGAAGAATCCTCTAGCAGGAAAACAAAGTATGTGAAAAAGCAGACATGTATTCTTCGACGTTAGTAATAATAATTATTGATTTCCGTAAGGTTATTTCTGTAGAAACTCGAGATAACCTTCACACCGTCTGTTTGGTTGTACAACAGTCGTAGATTCTACTTGATCTGTGGTTTGTTTTGCTGCTTGTAAGGGAAGTATTTAAAGTATATTAATGTCCCCGGGACGCTGTCAAATTTTATCTGTTAAATTCGCCACGTTGATTGCTTAATGGTGGTCAGACTGCGTCTTTGCATGGTACAGAAGGTGCAAGTATAACCGTTGTTTCGTGTTGAGGCGCTGTGAAACCCAAATTCAAACCCAGGCTAATAATTGTATCATAGAACATTCCAGAGCCATTTCATACTTAAAGCTATAGAGTGATAGAACGGGACACTGGTAACTGACGGAACTACCAACCAGGTGCGGGAACTCAAGCTTTCAGGGCTGAGAATCTTCATCCTTTGACATTCAGCGTTCATTCACGGCTAGTGTGAGTTAAAGCGCCCTCGTCACGTCCTCGTGCGTCCCTGGCAGTCTCCCGTAGTGAAGGGTCTGCAACAACGGCCTCGTGACAGTAATGAGCAAACGCAATTAGCAGACAAGAAAAATCTCTGCGCGCGGGCAGGAAACACGCCCAGGTAAAAAACTCTCATTCATATCCCGACATTCTACTCACTTAGGACGAGCAAGGGTTTGGGGGAGGGGGGGGGCGGTGGTAGTAGCAGTAGCCGTCTGTGTGGATGAGATGGTAGCGATTGATCGGCTGAGGAGACTGTGTATCCCATAATGCTTCAGTGATGAGATGTTTTATGACAGCTAATGACATTCCTACCTGGCATGCAATTATTAAACCCTCCATGGGCTGTTAAGGCCAGTGCGAGACGAACGAGAGAGAGAGAGAGAGAGGGAGAGGGAGGGGAGTGAGTGAGTAGGTACTTGATACAGTGGCGAAAATCCGACCTTGACCTTGGCGTTCAAAGACCCAACAAAAGCAATCACTATTGTTAATGGCAGATAAGATGAGAAATATCTTTAATTGTTCCGGTGGGATGATGTACCTGGGCCGAAAAGCAGATCGGTCACCGTCAACACATAGTTGATACACGGATCTTTTAGTCTTTGTAAGTTTGTGAAAACGGACCTTTCATAATGCTAAGCATTTCTCTAAGAGTATCATGTCATTAAAATCACGGCGTGACAATTATATTCTGAGAGACTCATCAAACCCGAGATACCCCAATAATTGGGGTACCTCGATCAAACCTGATCCGTAGTCTGTCATTTGGAGCAGCGTGACCCTTGGCACAATTTTCAGTCTTTTATTCGACTTGATGTTAAAGTCTGTTCATCGTCCGACCCACCACGCCGTCCTTTGACGTCATCTTTGATCAAATTCAATTTGTCAGGTAGAATTTGGCGTTTGTCCCTGATCGTTAAGGATTGATCAGTTGGTCGGCAGAGTTCCATTGTCCAGCGGCACGCCCACTGCAGTGGTCATGGCTATTGTGTTGTGGCCACGCGACGCCAGCCAGGCCATCAGTCCAGCAATGTCCATGTGTTGTACAAAAGGATGTTGAATGTCAAACCTTCCAGTAACGGGGTTTCCCTATTATTCGTTCTTGGCCAAGGCTGAAAGGCCAGCAGTTTGTGCAGGAAGATGTTTAGGATTTTACGATCTGTGACAAGACTCGTTTTGTCTGGTTGTTACCCCGTGTGACCTCATCTGATCGGGTAATTGTCATAGCCGCTGACAATGTTGCATTCGTGTAGCTCCGGGCTAAATTGTAACAGTAGTAGATTGTGGGGAGGAGAGTGTCAACATTCACTATGTATGGAGGTCGTTAATTTGCCGAGGAACGGGCGAGGGGGAGGGGAGATGAAACGAAAAAAAGGAAAAAGGTTTCGTGGGTGGATATAAAAAAAGGGGGGGGGGGGCTTTATCATCGACATTTATCATTCTGCTGGCTCGTACAAGATGTTAGGCGCTGCTTTGGGGGGAGGGGGGCGCTTGAGGCCAACCAAGCATGTGAAAAGCATACATAAGAATTTGGGGGGGGGGGCATTTGAGGGTGGGCCCTGAGGATGTGGTGAAAACTGACCAAGACAAGAATGAATTCCTCACACAGCGAACCATGTTGTGCTCAATGTAACCCCTTTGGTTGTGCTACACAGAAATGTTTCAAAGCTCGTTCACCATCGGTAGCGAGAAGCCTCTGCAGGACTCCCCAAGTCGGAGTCCCACACGAGGGAATGTTGGCCCATATCGTGTGATCAGCACGCAGGCAGTGACGTCACGGTGACAGTGATTTGTGATCGGCGCAAAAACTGAGATGGTGCAGATTACAACACGAGTCGTCACGAACCCATTTAGAAATTGCAACTGAATGTTTGAGCTGACCTGTTGTGTGTCAGTGGCTATCTTCGTCCATCTGCCGGACGCGGTGTTTACAGGCTCGTCATTGTCTGTGTGCTGCTGTCATGATCTGCCAACTCTGGTAGCGGATTCTCCACATGCAAATCAGTTACGGAATGTGGAACTATGTCTTAATATTCTAGTTCTGATGTATGTGATTGGGATGTTTGGCCAGCTCCATACTGAGATCCATCCCTGCTCGCTCTAGACCTATCGTCTCCAGAATATTATGATACTCTCTAGACCATTGATGTTCACTGAGAGATGCTGTCTCGTGGCTACTGTACCATTGTGGTTTTTCTGTCACCTGCTGTAAACAACCAAATTGGGGTCGTAAAGTTAAGGTAAATCAAAATTTGCAGGGAGTTCCTGGCACCTGACGTTCAGTGTGTTGTCCTGTACAGCTGTTGTAGGTCTGATTGAGCATCCTCCAGATCTCAGCTCACTCGTCAACACGACTCGCATGCCAAGGTAGACACAGAATCTGTTGACAGTGTGAGAACTGTGACCCACCTGGCAGGTTTGGCTTCTGTATGCTGTGCCAGGTCACCGCTCCTTACCTGAGCGACTTAGCACCTGCAACTGGGGTCCCAGGCAGCGCCATCACCACAAGGTGCGGGTTCGCGTCCTCTCAGATCCTCTCGCTTAACACCTCGCGTGCTAACATCAACACCTTTTCATCTCGCCTGGCTCAGGGAAGAAGTGGGAAAAGTGTCAAGAAACGTTTGTAAACTCCAAAAAGGAGGGGGGGGGGGAGAATGGAAAGATTTATGTCAGCCTGACCCCGAGGTGTTGACACACGTCAAACAAAAATTGCCATCGTTCTAGAAAACTCGCCACTTTCTTCATTGATGTTTCAGCACGAGGGGAAGCCCTCGCTGGGGTGAAATCTTCACTAATGGCCATCGACTCGTCTAACTCAGGCAAATATGGCAGCAAATTGCTGAAATCTGCAAAATTTCGTTTCACCGCAAATAATTTCTCTGGTTAAAGTTTTTTACAATCTATTTAACAGAAAACACGAACGGGAAAAAATCGACCTCCGTTCCTTCCTTCCTTCCTCTCTCAAAAGTATACATAATTTATTTCCTCTTTTTCTTACATCCTCCTCATCCTTGCTGTGCGTGTCTCCCCCCGCCCCTCGCCCCCCGCCCCAACCAAATAGCCGGCTCCCTTGGGGCCCCCTCCGTGCACTTAACAGGTCATTAGGAAAAGGTGAGCACAATTCTCTATTTGTCCGCGTCTGTAGGCTGAGCATGATTAATGTGTTGTCGATATTGATCTTCTCCAGTCTCTCTCTCTCGTTGCTTCTCTCTTCCTTCTGTCTCTCTCTTTCTCTTTCCGTCTCTCTCTCACTCTTGTCTTTGTTTCTCTTTCTTTCATTTTCTCTTTCTCGTTCATTCTCACTTTCTTTCTATCATTCTCTTTTCTCTTTCTTTCTCCTCGTCTGTCTTTCTTTTTCTCTCTCTCTCTTCTCTTCCCGTCCCCTTCTCTCTCTCATTATCTTATTTTATCACCTTGCCTCATCCACTCCCGATCTATCCGACAGCATTTTGATTGATGTATTGTCTGCCTGTCAATTTGTCTGCGTGTTCCTTTGTCTGCCTAGTGTCTGTCTACTTGCTTTCAACCTGTTGTTCATTTCTTAATTTTTGTTTACTACACTGAAATGAGCGGATTCCAATATGGGCAAAATGGAAGAGCAAAATGCGAAAGTGCTGGAGGAATAATTTGAAAACAAAAGCAACAAAAACAACAGCAACATCTGTAACGTGTACCTCGACTACTACAACATCAATTGTCTGTGTGTCAGACTTGCCGGCTGGACACGATTTAGACGACAGCGACAACATTAACAAAGACAGATTTTTTTTTCTCCAATTTGTCGGGCGGTCCCTGTAATCAGCTGGCAATTTCGCAATGTGGGCACTCCATCACTGCAAGTTGTGTGTGTGGGTGTGTGGGTGGATGTGGGTGGATGAGGAGGCGGTGGAGCCTGGTGGACATGCCGACTCGAGTCACTAAAGCTGAGAGTTTTTCATGTGTACAGAAACGGCAATGAAAATGTCAAAAATCCACATAGTCGTAGGAGTGTTTCATTGTGTACGGGAACGGCATGTCTGTCTGTACACATGAAAGTATTCTGCCTATTTCACTACTCGAAACATTTTTTACCTTTCCGTTTGCCGTTTCCGTTTCCGTACACATGAAAACCCAGCTTCACAGTGGTGTCTATAGGGGGTCAGTGTGAACCATGGATTTGGCTGGAGGTGACCGCCCCGCCTGCGGGTGAACCAAAAAGTTGACGAATTGTTTGATCTTTCATTGAGCGACTTTTCATCCATCTACCCAGCTGTTGCGCGGCATAGTTAGATTTCTCATATAGACAACAGGTCATTTGCGATGCCACCAATATAATTATTAAAGAAGGATGTAGATCTAACCTTAATTCGATGGAAGATTTTCTGAGCCATTGGATCCTTCATTTGAACTCGTGGAATCAGTGTTTATATGTTTAAAGAGGAAATGAATTCGTGCTGTTCAAAGTTTGTTTTTTAGTTCTGTAGAGAGCAAAGCACGAGGAGTACGTCGAGAGCTCCTTCATCTTCCCTGGCGTGCCCCGAAACCGTCTGTCTACTCATGGTAACATGCTGGCTGTACGTGCAGACCGTGGTAGAGTTGGTGGTTTGAGTTTGTGTGTAGACCATGGCTGTTGAAGATTTTTTGTTTTGGAAGATGGCTGCTCTGAACATTGGCACGGCTCGCTGTTCTTTTTGCTGTTGTTTCCTTCTGGTTTGTTGTCTTGTGTGGAGTTGTCTGTTCTTGTTTCTCTGCCATCCCATCATATAGACGGGGACATTTGCAGTTTGGAGCTGTCTGCCGATGTTCTGATTTAGACAACTAAACGAACCAACAAGTTTTGATGTTTGGGATAAACAATTTTTTCTTCCCCTGTTTGTTTGGGAATCGGTGCCGGATCAATGCAAGAGACCCGTGACAAGAACTGGTACCGTCCTGAAGTTCACAACACAACCGTAATGCACTCACACGAGGGCCTTGACAAACGAGTACTGAACACTCGGGGATAAATTTGTGTACAAAACATCGTCTTGGCGGGACTGACGGGAAAGTGCTGACAGGAGGAAATCAAATTCCCAATTTTTGTATCTTGTAATTATCAGATCTCACGTTTTCATCAAATCTCTGCCCCCCCCCCTCCCAATCTGCAGTGACGTTGTCTCCCTGAATCCAAATCACGAAAATCGATGCACCGGTTATTAAAAAGCAAAGACCGCGTATCGCAACTATCAAGACACGATTCCCCGATCCAAGTTGGCAGGCACGAATTTTTCCACGGCACTTAAAAAACCAGAACGCGAGAGACATTTTGGCATTGGATGTATCAACTGATTATCTTATAAAAACAACTAGAAATGTGGTTCTTTGATAAAAGTTGGTAACCCTGATTTTGTCAGAAACGTGTTCGGTTTCCTTGGGTTGAAGAAAGATGAAAAATAATTCGAGTGTCAATGCTTTTGTACTTTTTGATGTTTGAATGTGATATTCCTTTTTAGAGACGTATTTTGAAGCAGTTTTTGGTTGTAGCTTGAGGGCTAGAAAGGAAATCTTAACTTAGATATTTTTGTTCTTTGTACAGAGATCCGTTTACTGGACGATATCTATGGATGGATTAGTGTATGCATTTTGACAATGGGATGTCGGACCGAATTTTTCGTGGCTGACCGTCTTTCGCGTATATTTTTAGAATGGTTGGCGGAAGTAAGGTCAAGGAACAAATGATTCTGGTGTGACACTTGAGAAAAGTGTGATAATGTAGGGGATTTGAACCAGCACTAAATGAACGCCATGATCGGCAAACTACCTAGACAACGAAACACCTGTGCCAGTTTGAGTGTATTGTGAGAGTAGCAACTCCCGGTTGAGAATTTGCTGACAAAGTGGTACATAGAGTAGATTATGACGTCTCCCTATGACGATCATACCTGGCGCTTGAGGCAAAATTGCTCTGTTTACAAACATGCCGTGAGTGAGCTCAGAGCGGGCAAAGTGTGCGCAGTTATTGAGCCCCCGGGGGCGAACACCAGCACTCTGACAATACGGGTATCACTTAGCACCTTGAATGAGGGGGCTCTGCCCTTACCTTGATGCCTGCAATTGTTCACGATATCAGCCAGTGGGGGCAAACTCGTGCTGACCTGCATGTGTCAACAAAATGATTTGTCAGCGACATGGCCAACTCATTAAACTATAATACTGTGTCTGTTTTTTGTAGCTGGGCATTTTCTATAGCGTGTACTCGTCCAGAATTTTGTGTTTAATTTTGTACAGGTACAAATATAACTATAGCATTATTTGTGTAGGGGGGAGGGGAGATTATTAATGAAAGGGAGAGGAAAGAGGGAGGGGGGGGGGAGAGAGAGAGAGAGAGAGAGAGAGAGAGAGAGAGAGAGCGAGGGCAGCAGTATTTATCTGGTACGATGATGTATAATGTTATCTGATGCAGACACAAGCCAAGGTTATCTCAGTGACGTAAAGTTTGACTGGTTGTGTGTGAGTGTGTGAGTGAGTGAGTGAATGAGAGCAGATTTAGATCTAGGATTTCAGACTGCTACACTGGCATCGTGTGCCAGTCAGCTGGGTTTTACTCACGCACAGATATTATTGGTTCCTGTCCGGTCTTCAGAGCTGGTCGGAATACAGGGTGCGTTTTCGGGGGGTGAGGGGTGGGGACTGTCTTCATGGGTTGTCGATATTGGTTATCTTGGAGAGAGAGAGAAAAAGAGAGAGTGAGACGCGGAGAGAGTGAGACGCGGAGAGAGTGAGACGCGGAGAGTGAGAAAGAGTGAGAAAGAGTGAGAAAGAAATAGGGGGAGGGGGGGGGGGAAGTATACTGTTTTAAAATTCACACAGACTTCCAGTGAACTGTGCCTATCACGTATTTGCACGCGGTTTTTATAATCTATTATAGTAATTGAAGTTGATAATTATTTTATACAACACAGTGTTTAGTGATTCACAGTGCTCTCTATCTATAGCAAGTCTAGTTTGCGTTCATCGAACTCCTAGCACTCTCCACGAGTTTCTGTGCTACACCAGTGTCTGAAACTTTGGGTATAACTGCCGAGCTTGAGGTGGATGAAAAAAAATTCACCATCTCAGCGTTCATGTTTTGTTTTTTTCATTTCGGGTGCACCAACATCCGGAGCCTTTGGCTATCACAATTCTGTCGACAGACTCGTGCTCTGTCTTCCTCCACTACCTTATTCCTCACCCTCAATACGACGTGGCACTTTGAGAGGGTTAAGTAACGTTATATTTGCAAGCCAATCTGAGCATTCCACGCGCCAAGCGATGCTTTTCGGTGCAGAGTGACTGGTAGAGGTGAGTGAGCAATAATTCGACAACTGCTCACCGGGCATTGATAGTATGGCGTCCTGTAGTAGGCCTTGGTCCTGTAGCTTGACCATTGGCTGTACTCAAGCTGACGGGGTGGGCAGATGGAGAAAGTAGGAGCCAAGCATGCACTTAATGTACACACAATAGGGAGGAATGTGCAGTTGTGATGGTGATGGTTTGAACTCGACCACACTGACCCGGCTCCGGAAAAAGCTGTCTAAAGTTGTCGGTTGTGGACACACTGTGATACTATTATGACCGATACCCGAGTTATCTGCCGTGTTACGAAAAAAATATCGTGTGCTCTGGTCAATGTCGACCGTTTGACATCATTTTCTAGAATGGCATTTGGCTCCATCTTTCTGTTTGGGTTAGGATTTGGTAGGAGCCACGGATGGTTTGGCCATCACAAAATGGAAGTTTAACAGATGATAAAGCTGTAATAGTTTGTTTATGGATTATACAGCGTTTTACCATAGCTCGGCAGTTGTGCAGTCACTAGCTTTATTGCATTGACAGTTTCCTTCGTTTCGAAATAATTCACAGACTGACCACTGGTCAACACACCAACAAGTAACGTAACACGTCAGCGTCACGGGACTTTGAATGAAAGAAAGTAGAATGAAAGCAGAGGCGAGGAAGACAGACAAAAACCAAGAATATCACTGGAAATACCGAATGGGAGAATGCAAATATCATTCAATTTGGGGGATCGAAAAACAAAAACATAGGGGGGCGGGGGGGGGGCGCATGCGGGGATGATAGAGAGAGTCGCAAGAAAACAGAATGGTGGGAAATTAAATTAACAACAAAAGGAATGAAAGATGAGGGCGGAATGTTTCCTGTTTGGCCACAACTGTGAGGTTTGGCTGACCGCATGGCTGGCAACACCAGACCATCTGTCCGAGTGACCACATGCGGACATTAGTGATAGCCCAAACAATGGTCAGTGTGGAGGGAGGGATTAGTCACAATATCACATTGACTGCCAGTCACAATAACTGCAGGCAGCGCCCGCCTCTGGACACTGGTCAATATTTGCTGGACCTTTGCAATCGGCCAAGGTTTAGAGAGGAGAATATCCAAGGGGGGAGGGGAGGGGGTCTTTACAATGGGAATTCTTTCTGCCCATTCTGTCGCTGTATTGACCTCTCTGGCGTCATGCAGCAAATGGCCATGGGTCGGCTGGCTCTTAGTGAGATGGTTTGAGAGTTTGTTACGTGTAGTCATTACCTGAAAAGTCAACTGTTGTGTCATGTTTGACACGTGATCGATAGAGAGGCATCACGTCTTGTGTCCACAATGATTCACTCGGAGCTTTTCAGTTTCATATAAAAGCTATACAGGACAGGTATTACTTGTTCACGGGGCCAAGAGCATTAGACTGAACCCCCCCCCCCCCGAAAACCAAAGGACCTCATCGTATTACGTGTTTATTCCGCAGTATAATACATTATTATAGTATATTTCTTGATGTTGTGAGGTCACGGGCCGCAGCACTTGCTTGACGAGGGCTATTAACTTGTGCCCTGACGATCTCTTGCAGTCTCGCTGTCCTAAATTTTGTTTCCCCACTTTATAAATATTCATAATACTTCTATCTTCAGTATAGATCTAGTACATTTTTATGTTGTATTCTGAGCCTGATGTTCAATACCCAGATTGCTGCACATAGAAATACATGCATGTACTATCACTGTTAGATTCTGTAACGTAAGGAAGTATCGGTTTTTCCATCCTGTGCTTATATCTTGAGATGATTATTTTGTTGTCGATTCCATGCCCTAGTGGACCAGTGGATTTTCTGATATTTGGGCTTTCCAATAAGCGTCGACTCTGAGCTTTATTTTTTCTCTTTTGCTGTGAAGGGAATAGAAATTCTACTATTGTCTTCTTCTGTCTTTACCTAATTTAACACAGATGCTGCCGTTTATACTTCATGTACAGTCACTTTCTCTCTCTCTCTTTTTTTTCATTCCCCTCTCTCTTTCTTTCTCTTTCTCTGTCTCTTCTTCTTTCTCGTTCTCCCTCCCTTTCTCTCGTTCTCCCCCCCTGTCTCTCTCACCCTCTCCCTCTGTCCCTCTTTGTTTCTTTCTCTCTCCCTCTCTCTCTTTCTCTCTCATCCTCTCCCTCTCTCCTCCTCTCTCCCTCTCTCCCCACCCGCCTTCCTTCCTTCTCTCTCTTCCCCCCCCGCCCCCAAACCAAGCGTCGTCATCATACCAACACAAAACAGGTTTCTTTTGAAATGTTTACAGTAACATTAATTTCTGCAGACTCCAGCTAGTTCTCGCAGTCATTCAAAAATATCAATTTACTTAACTGAGCCTAATTGCTGGTATTAACAGCGCGAAGGACCCTCATGAGTGCTCTCTGAATACACACACAAAAAAGCTTATCTCTGTACATTCAACTTTTATGTGTTTGTTAAATCCCCCCCCCCCCCAGAAGCAACCACTCTTTCCACTTTGTTAAACACCCCCCCCCCCAGAAGCAACCACTCTTACCACTTTGTTAAACACCCCCCCCCCCCAGAAGCAACCACTCTTACCACTTTGTTAAACACCCCCCCCCCCCCAGAAGCAACCACTCTTACCACTTTGTTAAACACCCTTCCTCCCCCCCCCCCAGAAGCAACCACTCTTACCACTTTGTTAAACACCCTTCCTCCCCCCCCCCCCCCCAGAAGCAACCACTCTTACCACTTTGTTAAACACCCTTCCTCCCCCCCCCCAGAAGCAACCACTCTTTCCACTTTGTTAAACACCCTCCCCCCCCCCCCCAGAAGCAACCACTCTTACCACTTTGTTAAACACCCTCCCCCCCCCCCCCCCCCAGAAGCAACCACTCTTACCACTTTGTTAAACACCCTTCCTCCCCCCCCCCCCAGAAGCAAACCACTCTTACCACTTTGTTAAACACCCTTCCCCCCCCCCCCCAGAAGCAACCACTCTTTCCACTTTGTTAAACACCCTTCCTCCCCCCCCCCAGAAGCAACCACTCTTACCACTTTGTTAAACACCCTTCCCCCCCCCCCCCCAGAAGCAACCACTCTTACCACTTTGTTAAACACCCTTCCTCCCCCCCCCCAGAAGCAACCACTCTTTCCACTTTGTTAAACACCCTTCCTCCCCCCGACCTGGTAACCACCCATTCCACCTTTACTACAAGGCCCACCAAGCAGGAGAAGTACGAAATACACCTGACAGGTCTACCACTTGAATGTCTATGTGTGCTGTTTGAGAATTTGCTTTTAATTAAATTTTACCCACTTGAGATTCCCAGCCATGTTTTCTCTGCAAACTAATTTTCCTTATTAAAAGTAAATGTATTACCCGGTGTAGGCGAGGTCTCTGTCTGTCGCCAGGGGGACAGAGTTTGTCTGACAGATCAGACTTGTACAGCCTAGTATGGCATCTTTCACATTCGTCTTTCATTCACGTCTCCGACAGTCCCACAATTAATTTTGTTTTCTAACTCGCTCAGTTTCTTCAAAGCGGAAAGAAATCATGTGCAGTTCTTTCCTTCATTAACTTTCAGTCGATCCTCACACCGGCGCTGTGTCTGTCTTTCTCTCTAATTTGGCCCCCCCCCCCTCCTCAAACACACTGCGGACGATGATCTCTAAATAAAACACAGAAACTACAACAGTATCAACCTCCTTGTTTGGTTAAGGTGAGCCAAGTTGATGTACACGCTCATTCCTGCACTCGCTCACCCTCGGCCTGCCTCTCGCTCTTCACGAGAAATGTTTAGTTTTATTCTGTCAGTTCAACATGATTTTTCTGCTCGCAGAGTTTAACCAACACAAAATGACTCTTTATAGAAACAGTCTGAACGCAAGTTCTTCATCGGACATGGTTTGTCTGTACTCACCCTGCGACACCTGAAAATACCTGTGACACACATCTCTGCTGAAGCGTACCGACATTTTCATGACCTGTTCTCGTTGTGCTCACAATCTTTTGCTCATGAACTTCCCCCGAATCACTCAGAAACACAAGTCACATTCACTATGTTAAAGAAATCTAGAATGTTCTAGTTCTTTGTGTCTGGCCAACGGTTTCACCGAACTAAAAGTAATCTCGGAACTAAATTCAAATCGCTCACTCTTTAGAACCGGGGGCCTTCACAGGAAACAGATCCCCTCCAATAAAATGTTGAGGGTTGGCAGATTAAGCTCCTGCCAGCAAATGGGAATTAAGATCTGGAGATGTCATTGATAATAAGGTCATAGACTCCAGTTGGATTGCCAGATTGTCGCCAGTCGGCGGGACGTGGAGGGGCAAGGAGGGTAGTGGACGGATGGGTGGCAGGCGTGGGGGTTGGGGAGGAACTGGGGATGATGCAGGAGGGGGCGGGGGGGGGGGGGAGGGCAGCCGTTTCTTAAACCAGAGACTGATGTCATTGCTCGGGGAGAATACATGGCCACTTAAAGCTTGTATCTATTGACGAAGCTGAGGTTTTGTCTGCGCCATATTGGATTCTGATATACAATTTGGTCTGATACCCCCTTCCCCCCTCCCATACTTTTAATGAACCTGGCTTTGATAGATTGTGTTTGGATAATCTTGACGTGACATGGCTATGATAGAGAAACATTAATAGATGACGTGATATTGGTAAGGTGACAGCGGTTAGAAAAATGCAGTCCGGCATGATAGAGAAAACATCTCTCTAAAATGTGCAAGTTTGCGGGCGTCTTCAGTGTAAGATGTAGACTGTAGAGTTAAGCGTGGCTCCCCGCACTAGTGAGACTGGACCAATTCTGTATCATTCGTTGTCAAAGGAATTTCAAATCTTGAGTCAGATGGAGGCAAAACAGATTTGTCTTGGTGCGCTGTGTGTTTGTAGGTTTTATTTGTTGTACTGATGGTATTTTACTGACATGGCATTGCTCTCTCACCCCCCCCCCTCCCCAAATAATATGCCCAGATTTTCCATTATTTCCGTGGAGGGAAAGTAAGACCGGGGAGGGAAGACGGGGGAGGGGGAGAAACAGGAAGACACTCCTTAATTTGACAGAACGTCCAGGGTGCAGTGGCGGTAGAAAGATCTCGACATTTTGTTTTGTTTACTTGAATGGAAAGAACATAATGAAATAGGATAAAAAAAAACTGTCTCGTTTTTGCCGGATTGCGTAGTTTTTGCCTGCATCTTGATCAGGGAAGGCACAATGAGTGGTAAAAAATTGTCTTCCTGCCTCATTAGCTGCCCACTGCCAGGTGCAACCCTCGCCCTTTACCTCGCACAAAAACTGTCTCAGCACCTCATTGCCACTCGGGAGTTGCGCGTCTCAGCGTGCAGTGCCTGCCGTAACCAGAGAGCCTCGCACCGATGAGCACCACATGGGCGTTCGTCATGGGTGTTCCTCACACAGTCAAATAGTTTGTCCCTTTCTTTTTCTAAGGGTTGGTGGTGGTGAGTGAGTGAGTGAGTCTGTCTGTGTGTGTGTGTGTGTGTGTGTGTGTGTGTGTGTGTGTGTGTGCGTGCGCGGGCGTGCGTGCGTGTGAGAGAGAGCGAGAGAGAGAGAGAGATTTGTTTCAACTGCAGACTTGCATTCCGTAGCTGTTTGTCTCAGTCATTTTCAGAAATCTTGGATAAAGAAAAGAGAAACATTTGAAAGTTGTAGTTGTAGACTAGCGAGTGAAAATACTTTTGTAAATAACTGATGGCAACACATCAAAAGTTCAAAATAGCAACGACAACAACAACAAACAAAACCTAGCTTGACCACCATTTCATGTTTTAACCCTCCAAGGCTCCGCTGTGCTTCACTGACACCAGCACGTCGTCCATCAATGACAAAAGCAACAGCAACAACAACAACAACTACCACCACAACACAACTTCACTGAGAGAGAAAACCCGAACCCTTTCTGGGTTTCCGTCATGGAACTGAACCAAAGCCGCGGGACAATGGCTAGCACATGTATTGTATGGCAGACAATTTAACAGCCGTATTCTTTTTGTCCACCCGGCCAGAACTCTACGGTAAACACGTCAGGGCTTCTACCACCAAACGCCTTAACACCCGAAGAGTAACCTCGGCGGGCACTAACCCATTTTGATCAGCTGAATAGTTGGATGATGACGTCACAAGATTGTTTCAGTGACATCCAACTAGTTGGTTGGTGCGCCAGGTCTGATTAAAACTTGGTGTCCTGACGTCACTATCAAATTAGTTGAACGATCAAAATTATCCAGTGCATACCTGGACTCTGACCATCTTCAATACTTTTATATCGTCAGTTCCCCTTCACTCACAGCTTTAGTGGCCTCCAGCAAACTGTACCATTGTTGGGCGTAATTTGGTCCGACGGAAAGGTTAACAACAGTGTGATATTCAACTAACACTTAGCGCACTCTCGCTAAACTGACGTCAGCCCAAACTCACCCAGATCAGGTATATTGACAAGTCAACCTCTCCAGCTGACCATGTAGCGTCCAGTATAGCCTTCAATATCCCACTCATGCTCATAAAGCCAGAACGGTCAACTCGGATTCTCAGTGCGGTAGAACAGCTCACTCCCTGGCTATGGTGAAGCGGGCGGGGAGGGAGAGGTTATGTATCCTACCTGTCAGGTATCAAATTGCCGTTAATGGGAGCTGTCATGTCGTCACGTCCAGGCGTCCGATTTTGTCTGTATTGAAACTGGATCTAACTTCGAACTGTTTGATAGAAAGCCGTTGATACTGACATCCGTGTCATTTTGAACTGTGAGAGCTTTTGAACTTTCGAGCGATTCAGCGATTCGACAACTCATTTCATACAAGGTACATGCTGGGTTTTGTCATGGAACCTGAAGGTAACATTAATCTCTATACAGATCTGGTCCACCCGCCCCAGCAGGATATCCCGTTAACTAACATGGACATTTCTTCCTGTCTTATTGTCCGTGTTTCCATGTTCGTGGCCTCCAAAGTGTGTGTGAGGGCAGATTTGTATGGTTGTCACTCTAGAGACATGGTGATTCTCGGGTCTTGGATAGCCTGTCAAGTTAAATTAGTAGGGCGTATCTCAAATTTTTGTTTTCAGCGAAGCCCCATGCAAGAAAAGTCTTGAACTCTTCTCGTGTGACTCGTGTAACTGGAAAGATTGGTGGAGAACTGTTTTGGCATTCTTTAACAGTTTCCTAGCCTTCGCCTCCCTGCTCTGACTGACAGGCAACAAAACCAAGACCTGAAAAGACGAGCATAATTTCGCACTCGCTTCTGTCCTCCAGTGACGTCCGACTCCTATCTCCGTGCACTAACGAGTCATTATGGAAAACGTTTGACTGCAGCGTTGAAACGAAACAATTCCGAAAATAACCCGGGGGTATTTTCCTGTCCATTTCCGCCGTGTGTTTACTCGGGAGTAATGGGGGAAAACACATAACCGCTTTGTGATCCTCTTCCACTTCAACTGTTTCATAATAACTTAAGCTTTTGTAAAAATTATTTTCACGCGAAAATAATTTTTCACAATCGTTTCAGTTTGCCGAAAAACTGCGAAATATGATCTAGCCAATTTTCTGGTATCCTTCAGGAGCAAGTCAGTGATCCACGTTTTATCAGTCCGTCTTCACCAGCAGCGGCAATGTCTGCCGGTAGTCAAGGAGAGCTACTCTGCTAAGTTATGGGCACCCCGAGACGTGAGCTGGCGGTTTATAGAGCACGGGCGTGTACGGCGAATGGTCCGAGACTAATGGCGGGGGAAATAACTAGGTAGATAAAACTGTGGTCAATGACAGGACTAAAGACTGGCCGGGAGTGATCAACCCAGGCATCACAGCAGGTTCTCAACTCTTGGGCGTCAGTTGACTGGAAGATCATACAATTAAACATGATTGGCTGGAAATTTGAGTCAATAGCGTATTCAAGCTTACAATGAAATTGTAGTTTTTCATGCCATTGTTGGATCACCAAGGTTATGAATTTGTCTGTTTTTGAAATTTTTTGTGAAATCCATCCATTCATAAATAGATTGGGGGTGGGGGGATATTAAGAGACGTAGCTATCTTGGATGAAGTTTACGATGACATGGAAAGCACACGCGGTGTCCAACCAGCTGAAATGTGCGTTGTGCAAAAAGTTGGTTTTAGTCTTTCATTACGACTACGACTTGCACAAACTATATTCCCAGTGACCGGGTCTACTCGTGGCTCGGTAAGTCCCGACTTCGACCATAGAGTCATTATCGCACCCTTAGATAGCTGCACTGCCACGGGCCTCTCGAACTGGGGAGACCAGTACTATGACTATCTGAACCACAGAAAGAATCGAACCCATTCACCACCAGACATGAACCTCGTGCCCTGCCCAACCAACCAATCCCGTCCGAGGGCAACAGACTCAATGAAACTATGTCACGTGTACACAAGACGATGTCAGAACGAGGTTAGAAGTTCCACAATGACACGAGATGACAGGCGGCACGAACCTTGAAGAAGTTGCCTGACCATGAAAGCGAATTATTTCCTTTCATTTTTCACCCTGCTCACGTCAGCCCCAGCGGGGAAAGCCAGAAATTTGATCATAGATTTGGACGGCATTTTTACACCGATCTTTCTAGATTTTCTTCCCCATTAGAAAACCCCTGAGCAAGTCGGTCCCCACACTCGGGGGGAAAATTTAATAATGATAATGAGGGATACAATATTGCCAGAGAAGAAAAAAAAATATTATGATTAGATTTCACCGGGATAAATTGGCTTATTACTTTTGGGGGGTGGAGAATGCTGGAAAACGTCATGGCCTGGATGAAATAAGAGTAAGGTTATTGGAGCCAGTTCTACACAGTTGAGTTCATACAGAAGTGAGGTGTTTTGTAGCTGTTCCCGGTGGTTGGGGAAGTGGTGGGGGGGGGGGGGGCAGTGGATTGGAGGTGAAGGCGCTGAAATAGAAAAAAAAAAGTGTGTGCTGGGAGACGTTGGGCTTGAAGACTATCAACTGGTGAAGGGCCCGAACACAAGGACTAAGGGGTAGATGAAGACGATGGTAGCGAGGCCAAAGCATAATTATTGCAGGGTGACCAGTTAGTTTTTCTGCGGTAAATGACGGTATTTGACTATTTCATTGAAAAAAGCGAAACTCGTGGGGTATAAAGGGTAGGAAAGATGGGATCACAAGCAGGACCGAAGCCAAAAGCCTCAAGGACCCTGAGGGCTGGGTAGTACGCACACTTTTCTTCCTATGATAAATTCGCGAAAATGTATAAAAACAAGAGAACTTGATAACCTTCAAAACTGCCATCTGCAGAAACCGCTCCTATATGATATTAAGTTTCCGCAGTGCTATTACATGTTCGATACGATACCTTTCTTGGGAAGTTGACGCCCGCCCTCGTTCTGCCCTCCTGTTCCAAGAATAGGAGAAAGAAGAAAAAAAAAAGGGTTGCACTCGAATACCGCGGCAGTGCACCGCCCTCTGTCACTGATCACACGCACTATCAACAACGCTGGAAAACCTGCCATCTTCACGGGAAATGGGGTGGGATCGAAACCAAAGTGATTATATATCGAAGATGCCAAACTTGCTCCTCCGGTTGGACCAGGCATCAAAATGGGGATAATTTGACTGTCAGGAAGATGACATTTGGAGTAAGTAGGGTGTCATTTTGGTGAGACGTGAATACTTCATAATATGTCATAGTTTTATCTTTTCTCCCTTTAAGAGTTCTAAATGCCAAAGAGTCTGAAGAATTTTAAAATGTGCTTGTCCGCAATTCTCTGCTGTTTTCTTGATGGCTACAGATTTTCCTTATATTTTACACTTTTGTTTTTTCTTAAGACCGTTAGAGAATCCGGATAATTGGAGGCTTGAGGGAGAGGGGCGGGCCTGGCTGCCGCGGTGCTCCTTGGCCCGGACATTTCTGCTTCGTCTCAGCTGTAAAACGTTGCTGACTCCGATATTTTCCTGTCATAACATGTCCAGGCTGTGATTGCTTGCTTTGAACGGCTTTACTCCACGCTTTTGTGTAAGTGTGGATTTATGTGTGTATCTTCCAAACCATGGGTGTCAGGGTTCTCAGGATTCCCAATTCAGGAAGGGTGTGTCCTCCAGTGTCCCGGAGCTGGCCTCCTGTGTTACGAAGGGGGGGGGGGGATCCGTTCACTTATGGTTCGACTGCATTTTAATCGAGAGTTTTATGTGGTATTACTTGTTCAATCATGCACTTTCATACCATGCACTGGCACACTACAGAACAACCTGAGTAGATTCAGTTACTCAGACCTGCAGGGTCACATTTATTATCTTAAGTATACTAACAATGTTGGCTAGATCTAATTATGTGGTAATGATAAATATCAGCAGCATCAATTTCATAATCAATAATACGTCACTGCCACTCTAGCTCTAGGGTTCCTATAACATCATTCAGCTTCTATGCTCGCTAAATTATCTAATGAATAATTCCCGTATATGTCTAAGATATAGACTGTTTATTGTATGGTACTCAGTATACTAATATAGTCTCTGGAGACATAAGGTCATCTCAGATATTTAGATCAAAGTTTATAGGTCTAGGTCTTGCCCGTCGAAGCGACGTCGGCACAGTTAAATGTAATTCAAGGATGGGCTGGTAACTCCCAGCCTCACCCAGACAATTCAAACACAATTTACAGTTATGTATTCATACAAAACTACTAATCTATCTGCAGCTCTAGATGAGGTTATTATGCGTGCTGCATTCACGTGGGTGGATTCCTCATTCTCCTATCGGAAACATGTCAATCATCACGAGCTTGGTCCCATTCAACTTACGATTGTTCTGGCACTAAGGCCAGAAACAGTATAGAATAGCGTGGTTCATTTCAATATGGCCTATGGACAAATGACGAGATCCACATATGGTCATGCTGTTAAAATATACTTGAACCCATCAAGCAGGGTCGCACTGACAACATCACAGAAGGACGATTCTGTATGAAGTGAAGAAAGTAGCACGGACCGCAGGGTCTGCGCTGTATCGCGATTCTTCCGCTAACCTTCATTGGTTAGCCCTTTTACCTATATTATAATTTATTTACATACTACTGCTTATCACGGGGTCGAGAACTGCTCTGTCATTCCTAGCTATACATTTATTCTATCTCGCCCCACTTTCTTTCCATCTATAAGAAAAAAGTGTTACAAAACAAACTGCCCACGAGAACAGCTCAAGGACAAATTACGCTGGCCATAATCAACAAGATCGTAAAAAATTAACACACTAACTTCGTGACCTAGCACGGCATTTTTAACTTAACCTGCCCTTGACAATGGGTATAATATAGAACAGCAAGAACAGATATTGAAGAGATTGCCAGGTTTTTGTACTTTTCTGTACAGAATGTTTCTGTATTATTTAAGCTTGGGATTTTACAGTACGTTTACCATGGCACGCTATACATGTCATCAATGGAAGTATCATAGATAAAGAGCAGACGGCACAGTTTCGAGAAAATGTCGAATTGTTCAAATATTCGTAATACTATATGTATTTACCTTGCGGTCCTGGTCTAGTCATGGACATTTTAAGTGTATAGTACTTCAATGAAGCATTTTTGTTGTTGTCGTTGGTGTCCCGGCAGTAGCGGTAGTGGTGGTGGTAGCTGTTGTTGTTGATGATGAAGGCTGGCAGTACATTAGCAGCTATCAGCGCTGACACAAGTAGACAAAACTCACAAGACGACACATTAAGTGATACCTGCAGGCCATTCAGCGTTTGAAGTGGACAATTTCTCAGAATATACTAAATAATGCTTTTGCAATTCAAATGAAATCGCACCTTTTTCTGGTGTGCCGGTAGATCTCGGGACAAGAACTGCGTCAAATTGCCAAACACTTCAAATGCCACATTAAATGTTTTATGAGACAGACACACCAGTGGTATCCTCCTAGATCACAGTCGATCACATCACAGAGATGTCCACTCGCCAACTCCTCGAATAATTGTCTTTCTCTCCGTAGGCAGAGCAGGTGCGAAACATGGGTATCTGGCTGATTCCTGAAGTAAAAATGAAGATAAAAACGTCTAATTGTACAATGTAAATCGGTTCCTACAACTAGTTATACAATTCTGAATGTAATAATTCAAAATAAAAGTTCGTTATTTTCCCTGTAAAGCCAGCTGGAATGTTTGCCCGGCTGTCTTTGCTAATCGTTCATTAATTGGTAGGCACGATTTGATTGAGCCACCCTGAAACACGATTCGAGTGTTTCGTATTCTCCAGTTCTTGCGAGAATGCAGATTGTTATTATGGGATATGTCCATTAACCTGAAATAATCATCCCATCTGCAATTTCTGTTTATAGCAATAATAGCTCAAGTTTCAGGCTGAAGTTGAGCAAAAACCCAGTATAAAAATGAGAAACGCTGTATATAAATGTTCTGGACCAGGTGATTAAGAAATAATGGATAGGAAATGTCGGGCGTATTTTCTCTAAGCAAACTGTGAGGAGCACTTTCTGCTTATTTTCTCATGCAGCAATTAGAGCAGGAACTTCCAGCCAGCAATTACTCACACCTTCAAAGCCCCGAACTTTCAACGATCTACCTTTTTTTTTTCTTTTGCGGTGAGTGCAGGTTTTTGTCCTGTCGTTCACTCAAGTTTTGATGCCTTCCTCCTTGTCACGTGCGCTGGGGGAGTTCACAGCAGCTTTCCCACTAGCCATTTCCCCTGGGGGTGAGGGGAGAAGACAGGTTGACCCAGACGTGCATGCGTGATGACCCCCTATCCTCCCAATGAAAAATCGCTTGGAAATGTTCTGGGCTGTTTAGAAAACGCTCGAGAACCACTTCCAGCGAGGTGTGAACGGAAACAGGATCAAAGTTGGCTAAAATAGGCGTGAAAGGAAAAGTCTAGAATGTTAGAAAGTCAGGGAGAAGGAACGAGAATGGAAGGTATGAAGAAACAGCGATAGGAGCCCATGGGCTGGCGATCATGTACAGGTAAAATTTGAATGACACAGAATGAGCGTGGCCGAGCCTTGCCGAGGGCGAAATGCCCGGTCAATACATGAATAGTGAACTACTACAATTGTCATCTATAGATGGAAATACCTGACAAGCTTTCCACACAGAAGTTCTATACTATGCTCGTGGTGGACCAGACGGTACAGTCATGGAGATCAACTCATTCATTCAGTCCCTGTCAGTGGTCAAATCAAAACCAGCTTAGAGCCCTCAGCCGAGCCAGTTTTTTCATACTAACAAGACAGTAGCAGTGCACAAAAGCCAACATTTCCATAAAACATTCAGCCCATATACAATAACAACTCTTGTCAGTTCTACCCAAATAAAGTACTTGTCCACAGTTTGCTCATTACAAGACGACTTCAGCGAAACAGTTGAAACTTTATTCTAATGTGAAATGTAGCGGAGGATTATTGAGGGGTGGGGGAGGAGAGGGGACAGGAGCGTGGGCATGGCATGGATAAACAACCCCGCCCCTAAGTTTTCCATTGAACCCTCCGTTGTTCCCCCTCATTAAAGCTCCCCCCCCCCCCACTTACCGCCAACGGCCTGATGCCGAATGTTCTCGTCTGTCCACACCTTGTTTATTTGTCTTGCTGGTTTCTGATTCACGCACGTGGCTCACGTGACTTCTACAGAACTCCCAAAGTTTTCTCTCTTTCTCTCCTGGACGTTTTTCACCAACTCGGCAGCTCCAATTAGTATACCCACCCCCCTCCCCCCTTTTATACACACACCAATGTCCATGTCTCCATCATCACCAACACATATTGTGTGTACACGTCATCACGAGGTCCAAAACCACCTATGTCCACGTGCTGCTGTTTCCCCACAGCCAGTGAACCAAAACCATGTCAGACTGATGAAAATATCGTCGGGTAGTTTCCATAGGATGGTGTTAGGGCAGCGTAGTCCAATGACCAAACCAAATAGAGAAAGTACAGAGTTGTGTTGACTGTTCAGCTAGAGTTTGCTATGTACAACACTATTGTCCCCCTGTCAAGAGCTTTTCCCCTATTCTTGTATGTGCATTTTTGTCTTTTCCAGCAAAATGGCGATCGGATCTTTGAAGACTTGTGTAAAACCAAACGAGAATATTACGTCACTGTGATGTTTCCACTTTCTCTCACTAACTTTCTTCTGACACCAGCCGTGATGGGCACGGCACAAACACACTAAATAATCGACTATCTCTCTTCTATAAGTTATAACAAACGATATCTGTATTGCTTACATATATACAATAATTATTAATTCATTCAATAATAATAGGAACATAGGTCATACAATTTCATGTGAATTTCGATGGAATGAAGTTGATGCAAATCAGTACATGCTAATTAAATGGCTTCGTAATATTCAATCTCTAGCACATTTTATAAAACACATGGGAACATTCAGCATAAGGAAACCCCTCCTTTAGGGGTGTATGGCGCTATCTGGGCACTGGTTCTTCCTCTCTACCCTGGCTTGACTGCGCAGTTAGATCAACAGGTATCGGCAGGTACCAATAGGTCGGGAAGCCAAGAAGCCACGATGTCGTTAATCAAAGTACAAGAAGTTGAGAAGCCAAGAAGGTGTTGTTCTTCCTCCTCTGTAGAAAAACAATCGCAAAGTCCTAATCTACTGCTGGAAGGCATGACTTCCATACTTACTCCATGACGGATATTCATCATTAACACTTTTAACCGCTGACACTGTTATAAGTCAGGCTGCAGCTCCCATACTCCATAGGCTCCCATATAGGCAATAGAATAAACGATCAATACAGTTTTAATGATATTTACACGTTCCCCACGAAGAATAACGCTCTCTCTAACGGACCCCATCCTATAAGGTTTCGTAACATATATATAACGGCGTTTCCGTGACTCTCTCAGAGGCAGTAGTTATACCAAAGTAAACCCACTAGATTTAGGTTCTACAATCATGAACATTAAGTAAACTACACATACATCGTACAATTAACTTACCACTCAGCAACAGCCCAAATGCCGACAAGATACCAAAGATACCACGCTCTGACAAAGGATGTTTGCGGGTTCCCTGACCTTCCCCACTCACAAGACTAGTACAAAGTTACAGTTGCAGTTGTGGTCTCCTCTTCGGCACGAAGCTGGTGAGTGCTCTCAGCGGTCTGAAGTTGGAAGGAGCGTTCGGGGATTTATACCCAGTCAGGTAGCGTCCCAAGACGCCCACCGAGTGTGCATTAGTTATCCTAATAGCCACCCCCGTCGGCTCCACGTCAAATACTATTGAAACAGCTCTACCCCCCAAGCAATTCGCAGGTGATCTGATCGACAAGTACGGCGGTCAAGTAAACACTACCCTTTTCGGGTGTCAAAGCGCTTCAGTTGCATCCCATACTTTCCCCCTCTGGCCTACAATGACTCTGTCTCCCCGCCGTTAACTATCTTCCCACGCTAGTTATAGGCACAATATTATTATAACTACTAGTTATACCTTGCCAATCTATCACCCTGTTACAGTCACAAACATTTTGCCTCGAAAAGTTTTTAACCGATTGGACATGACATTTATACATAACAATGAAATTAGGTGTGAGAGAATCATTTTCATGACGAAACCTCAAAATCCGCAAGATATCGTTTACAACAAAATGGCAAATACCCCCCCCCCCCCCCCCCCTACACGAGATATTAGGCCCTATACCCTGCGTTTTAACTGAAGTATCGCAGAAATGTCTCAGTCTCAGATCATACCGGAAGGCAAACTGTAAATATCGAATCAGAGGGGGAAAATATTATAAGCTTTGACCCGGCCTAGCAGAAACCTGCAGCTGTTCCCAATATTATTGCCATTAAAAAAAAAATTAAATAAATTAAAAAACAAAGACAAAACAAAAAAGTCAGAAGGAAAGAGACGGTGAAAAGCACTTTTTTTTGTATACGAAATGTTAAGTGTCAGATAAAAGGTGATAGCTGGATAGATGACACACTTTACACAAAGCAACACCAAATAGGCAGTTTCAATTGCGGTAAAAGTGAACATTCCTGATTGGTGTCGGGGGGGGGGGGGGTGTCATTAAACACGAACAAAACTGAATTTACCGAATGCAGCGCAGTATAATATGAGTACATTTTTCTTTCCGTTATCGAGGCCAAAGCCTAACTATGTCCAATCCGGCGCCAGGAGCATGTTCTACGCAAGGTAAGAGAGACTGGGGCCATAGCAAACCCAATTTCAGGCATGTTCTTGGATAAGCGTCCGTGTCTGACAGCTGTTTAAGTCTACAGCCCTGAGCCAGGCTCTGCTCCTCTCGCCAGTACGCACCACAGGGGTGCTAGATAGTGCGGACTCCGCGCTAAGTGGTCAAGCTGATAGAACACATACACACACACACACACACACACGCGCGCGCACACACACACATATACTGACACAGGTAAGACCTGTCTACAGGTAGACATCTGGAGCCAGCGAGGTTTGAACTGCCAGCCTCGAGCGTCAGGTGGGCGAGCGCGCCAGAAATGAGAGACAGTGTAAACATGGTCAATATTAACCCTGTCAGACCAGACGTCCTCCTAACGGTTATCGTTCCCCCAACCGAATATCCGAAACTTGAGCCAAATCTATCGGTACAATCGGCGATGTTTACGTACATGTTTTATACCAAGTTAGAGCCAAATTGCACTAAGTCAAGTCTGGTCTGCGTCGATTTTGTCTCTGACCTGAACTTTCTTTGAATCAAATAGCGAGACAATTTGTTTCAGTCTCTCTAGTGGGCGAAACCTTATTTACGTCCATCTCCCACATTTCCCACATCTCCCACTAAAATCACGACAAACCTGACTCGGTGCGCTATGGCCCTCAAATATACTTTCGTGGACTAGCCTGGCTGTTGGGACTAAGTGTGCGTCATGGCGAGAACTATGCAAAATGTACGTGTTTATCTGTAGAAACTTCACTGCTCAGCCCTACTTGTAGGATTTACCCGGCATCTTTGAAATATCCGTCCAGACAGTCCAGTTTTAGTATGGGATTGTACAGAAAAAGGAAATTCTAAGTATAATCCAGAGTGGGAGTTTGTTGTACGTTACACGTCATGTCTGAGTTAAGCTGAGTTTTCATGTGTACGGAAGCGGCAACGGCGAGAGAAACGTCAAAAATCCATCAAGCAGTAACAAGAGAGTGTTTCCACGTGTACGGAAACGGCGTTTCGTTACTGATGAAAAAATGCTTCTATTTCATTTTTAGACGGTTTTTTAACGCTTCCGTTCCCGTTGCCGTCCCCGTGTCCATGAAAACACAGCTTTGTCCGGTTCTCAGGGAGATTTCCATTAACGAGCCCGCCTGGTTGTTGTGAGCTGCAGTTGCCCTAGCCGGTGGTTGTCGCTTGAATTTCAGTCGTCACAGATGTAGGAGGTATTAGATGTGCATCAGTTAGGCGGCTAATCAAACATATCGCTTCATGCACTGCAGAAAGTTTGCATTCGTTTGTGCAACTTGAAACTGATCTGTGATCTTGTATATGTTTGTTGCAGAGAGTGAGTCGGTGAACTCAAAGCTTAAACGCCCCCTCTGCAGAGCTCGCGGGATCTTGTCGTTCTTAATGAAAGCTGCGGAGTTTACAACAAGATTTGAATGTTGATAACGACCATTTCTTGAACTCATGGTTTTTGAGGTAGCATTGTATTTTATGTTATTTCGTATCATTTTGTTTTATTTCCTTTGAAACGTTATTTCCAAGCCATTGTACACGTAGTTGTCATGTCAGTGGCTGTATTTTGTCTGTAAACAATGACATACTTTCACCACTTAGCAACAAGATCTGGCACTGAACCGCTCACAGCGCAGTATAGACGCAACTATGTCTCTGAACTGACTCCAAGATGGCCACTTCACCAGGAAAATGCTCAGTTATATATCCACGATCTGCTGCAGCGCTATGACATTGAGACAAAGTTGATAATTTGCGCATGATTTTTGCTGTCGTCACTGTTTGTCACTGTGACCTTGGACTCAAGTGTTGTAACGGACGTAACATCCAACCCGTGTGACTTAACCCGTCATTATTTCCTGTCAGACGCTAAACACCGGGAGAGGAGGACAATACTCTAAATGTCCCTCCTTTCACCTAAATTGTAAGTAATCTGCCCAAATCCGCTAGAATTTTCCCCGGTACCTTTTCCTATCCGCCAATAGGCGGTTTCCCTTCCGTTTTTCTGTCCGACTCGAGCGTCGCATGTCCTAATCTTGAGCTGTATCAGACAATAGACCAATCAACTTCACGCCAGTGGTGGCCGCTCCAAACACCTTCAGACAACAATGGCTGCCCTCACTTCAGGGCGCCGGGCTGAGTGCTGGACTCTGTTAGCCCACAGATTTTCCAGTTTCCCACCCTCCTTCTTCAGACATGTCCCCTCGGAAGGTTCCTAAACACCCAGACCGGGCCTGTCCAGGTTTGTCCAGATTCAGCGGTTTCCATTCTGTCTACCAGCAGAACTGTATGGATCGTGTTTGTGGTCTGGGGATGAAAACTGAATATACTCCAATTGACTGTCCGTTTGGATTTCCACAAAACACAACGGGCGTGATCAGGACTTGAATGTCTGTAAGGCTAACCCATGTGAATGGGACATTTTGTCCCTCAAATCTGACATTTCCAGCGTTTACCGAAGTATTAGTTGGATGAAGTTATTGAGAGGACTGTGGAGACTGTCTGGCTTTCAGAATTTGTTATTGTTATTATTATTGCAAAATGCTGTGTTTGTTGTACCTGTTGCTATGGAGCTTTTAATATAAATATATATAATTATATATAGTCAGTGATCTTTGGGTAGCAGCTCACAATCTGGAAACTGTTCTAGCCTATTAAAAGTTTGACTGACAAAACGATTCTCAGCCAGATTTTCTCCCCCCCCCCCCTCGTCTATTAAACTTGCACGGCCTACGTCTCGAGTGGTTGAATATAACGAGTGACATTGTGAACGAGGGGGCGTTCTGCGGCCTCTGTACCGATTTGTGTGAGAGCTGCGAGTCCCCACGGTCGGGTGACCAGCTGACGAAGAGACCACGAGTTAGACTGGAAGTGAATTGACAAACCCAAGTGTTGGTGATGGCCTTTGTTGTCGCCGCCGTCGTCGAAAGCGTGAAAATGACTGATGTTTACCGCGTTCTGAGCTCTTCGTTATTCCAGGCAACTGACTTCAGACTTACTGGCGGACTGAACGCGACAGGTGGGATAGAGGCCGGGACAAAACACCGTATAAACCAAATAATTTAGTGAGTCATAGATTATTGTGAAATAGATCGTGTCACGGTTCCAAATGTCAAATAAACGTACTGTTAACATGTTAAAGAGTTCTGGGCATTTCGCAGGTCAGTTTTAAACTGTTTCGTTTAATTGTGAGGAATTTCAAACCATTGGGTAATTCCAGCAAAACCTACAAGGCAAAACCGTTACGCGTAAAGCGAGGGCTTGTTTTGCAACCTGCCGGTCTGAGAAGGTTAACATAACCTGTTATCATAAATCATCTCTCCAGGTCTGGTACAATGACATCATTAAATCAACCAGGTTGATTTACACCTGCCTGTGCAGTCTGTAGTTATACGGGCTGGTTTAGTTGCTGAACGTTGACAGCTGTGCCGTGTCACTATGTCTAAAACACTTGAAATTGTCCAGTGTCTCTTTATTTCATCTCTTAATTGAGACAACGCTTGTAAATAAGTCACTTTAATGACCAGATCTCTACCTTAACTGGAATACTATCTACGGATTATCGCTATGTTCTGTTTGAGAGTTTTTCATCCGCCCTACGTCTTGATAATTATTGTAATCTTGATATCAGAAACCCGCTTTGACATGGGAAAACCTAACAAAGTCTGCTCTTTTCAATAATCCGTTTCCAGGGTTCTGGCAATCACGTGTTGAACAATTAGTGAACTTAATGGGTTGAAGGTAGCAATGGGAAAGTGAGGTTCGTACGCATGACGCTTGCTGCGCGGAACTTCCAATGTACTGTCTTTTGGTCATTGCTGGTCGTTGCCAGTATACATAGAGTATCTCCAGAAATGTATACACATTTAGTGTAATTGTTAATATAATGTCAGTAAAGATACAACCAAGATATATAATTTAAATGAAAGAAGACATATGTAATTATTTGAATTATTGCACGTACACAGACTGATGGACGGCCGTCGTGGGTCAGATACTGACAACTCTGGTCAATTAGAGTGGCAAAAAAACAACTCTTAGCACTTCATTTGTGAGTGTTTTGTTTGTTTTTCCCGGGGCCAGTTCGTCTGGGAGGGAATTTATCGAGTCCACTGTTAATTTTTACTGTAGGAAAACATATCCATCCTTTCAACCACCCACCCACCCATCAGTGTAAAGATGTGTCCGCCTCTGATGTCACAAATCCCAGACTGGGAGATGTAATAAGTTATGACAGGACAACAATCACGAACGAACAAGTTTAACACTTAACAGAACAACCCATCAGACTCACACATTTATTAAACATAATTATACAGATAATAGCGCAATTACATACATTATATTATTGAAATTAACTGCCGTACAACGGCCTTATTCTCACATGCACTCTTCCCTCAGATCCACAACCCGGTAGTTACTTCCTAAAGGCACTTCGGCCTCAGCCTCTCCCCTCAGGGTCTTAATAGCACATTAATAATTCACTGGCACCGCAGTCTCTCAATATCACCTTCCTATTGTCATACACCTTAGCATTCCACCAGCACCTCCGCAGGGCAATAACACATTATCATTTCAATAGCCCATCAACATGGCAATAGTACATTATCAGTTCACTAGCCCATCAACATGGCAATAGTACATTATCACATTCACGCTCATATCTACGTCCCTGTCCGTGGCCTGACTGCCACGACTTCATGTGCCTCTACTGTCCTGCACCGACAGCCTCACTTCTGGCCTATGTGTGGCCTCCGGCCCTATGCTGGCCTATCCCCCGTGCTCACCGAGGTGGCTCTTCGGCCCGTCCTCGACACCTACAAGAATAACATTACATTGGTATAATACCCTACCATTTCTATTCACTCCACCTCTCCTTACAACCCATGAAGCGTACACACACTAGTTCACCTTTCACTCACCACACATCTTACGGTAACACACCTCCATCGGAGTACACAATACTCACTCGTGCTACAAATCCATGAACTCACTTTCATCTATCGCTCATGGCGCACATTGCTATATCCAATATCAAAGACTTCCACATTCCTCACATATACTTATTTACATCATGGTAATAGACGAATATAATATAATACATCAATCATAATTATCAATCAACGTTCTACCTACCAGTCATCACTGGAAAAACCACTCTCATCCGTCTTCCGACTGCTCCCCTTATGTTCGCCCGCTGGGCTCTTACTAGCGTCCGTTCAGTAGGACCTTCTAACTTGCAGTGATAGTAATACAGCGCTTTCGCCTCATTCAGACCCCCCACCACTCACAACATGCACGCTTAACTTACTTGTCTACGTGCGTTAATTTTACTCTCCTCCTTTCCCCCCGTAATTATTAACTATCGCTCACTCCACTCGTGACATCTGACACACAACACAGCCTTTACTTTACAACGAAAACACGAACATTGTCACAATACAAAGAGGACATCTACATCTGTAAAAGACTTTCTCGCGTGTTCCACCGAGTACGGAACTTTGAGAGTCGCGCACAACGAGAACTCTGACGAGGGGACTGAGAAAACAGAAAACAAATGAGTGATTGTTCCTTCTGTGAGCCGACACTCCAACAATTAGTCCTGTTGCCAAAAAACTGGTGAATATTCCAGTCTCCGAGCGTTAAGTGAGTGCAACTTGACACCCGTAATTGTGTGGATGTGATGTTTTTCTTGGCACGGCAAACAGCGAGTAGACATAGACATACGCTTTTACCATCTACTACGTTATCTGTCAATCAGACGACACACACAAATGTATCCAGATCACTTTTCCAGAGAACTGACAGACAGAAGAGTCTCAAAATTGAGAGAGAGATAGAGAGACATGAAACGAAAAAAAAAATGCCGATTCCCATTTATAACAGAAAAGCGCCGGCAGTTTCTATAATTTCATTTTTATCCTTCAAAATAACTGAAAAAAGTTCTCTGATACACATTTTATGTAAGCCCAGAACATGTAATTATGAAGATATCATCTTTATACCCCCCCCCCCCCCCCAAAAGAGGATAAGAGATAACATGATGATCTCCGACTTGTTGTGTTTTCATTACTGACATTTAAGACAAGTTGAGCGAGATCAGTCGTTTATTTTTGGACATTTTGGCACTTGGACGTCATTCAGAGAGTATGACAATCTAACCAGTGACTAGATCTAATATCACATATGACACCTTTACAGGTGACAAATTACTGATGGTATCTCGGGCTGTGACGTGGCACCAGCCTGCGAATGTTTGACGTGTGGAGTCAGTTGCGATAGTACAGTGGTTCCCTTCTGCATAAATTATGAGACTCGTTCCACACCCCCCCCCCTTCCCCAAAATGACTCCCACACCCCTTCCCTAACACACAGGTACGAAGAGACAACCCAATTTTACAAACAGAAGTTGTTTTATTGAATAGCCCTTGAAAATGCTCGTCCATGGTCTGTACCCTGAGCCTTTTCAGACGGCGATCAAGTTTTCGCGAAATACGAGGGTGTAGTACGCAATCCGAGAGTGTCTGTAGTATGCAATCCGAGATTGTCTGTTGTACGCAATCCGAGATTGTCTGTTGTACGCAATCCGAGATTGTCTGTAGTACGCAATCCGAGAGTGTCTGTTGTACGCAATCCGAGAGTGTCTGTAGTACGCACTGCTTTCTCATCAAGAAATATTGAACGGTTTTTAAGTGAAAGGATAACGACACTGATTTACTGCACAAAGAGGAAATAAATCAATTCCTTTTGACGAGTACCGACGTCAGGTGGTGTCCATTGAAATTTTTACTCCCGACTCAAACTGGTGTATTTGGCACACTGGTTCCACGTTGTCTGTTAGGATTTGGGATGAAGACGAGGAAGAGGCGAAGGAAAGGGAGAAGAAAGACCTGGGGTGGGGGGGGGGGGTAACCACTCACTGTAGATGATTTATTATCTTATCGCAATCACCGTCTATGACAGGGCGCTAAACATACCTGAGGGACGGAACAGTTGCGCTCGGATTTCATTCTGATAAAGGTGGGGTGGATTGTGGGTAAATCTGATAGATGAAAACAGATGACGGAAGTTTGGTTATTTTGATCATCTTGTGACTTTGATAACAGTTTCCTCCCGGAAGTCGGCAATGCTGGTTGGTTGGTTGGCTGGGAACTTTCTGCTCATCTTATTCAATGTCTAGTTCTGTAGTGGATGTGGCACGAGAGGCATGGGTAAGGGATCTAAGTATGGCATCTCAGGTGTGAGGTGTAGATCAGTTTTCTGTGTGGAAATGCCTGCAATTGGAATGAAGCGGGTATAGGATGAAGCGTCTACAGTGGCTGGTGAAAGGTGAATGTAAGGTTGGTGGGGACATTGTCCTGTTTGGCAGTGTCCTTCAGTAGACAGGCTGACTAACTGGAGAGATGGATGGATGGATGGATGGATGGATAGCTGGATGGATGGATGAATAGATGGATGGATAGCTGGATGGATAGATGGATGAATGGATGGGTATTGATGGATGGATAGGTGGATGGACAGACGAATGGATGGATGGACAGTCGAATGGATGGGTGGATGGACAGACGAATGGATGGATGGACAGTCGAATGGATGGATGGATGGACAGACGAATGGATGGATGGACAGAAGGATTACAACCTGTACAGAAAGTTTGGCTAGTTGTTTGGCCATCCCAGTAGCAGTTTGTAGGGTGGAGATGACTCTTAGGGGATTGGAAGTGAGGGTAGCAACTGTAGCCATGCAAGATCACCAACAACACGAGAGCAATGACCTTTGCTGACCTGAGCACTGAATATTTTCTGGTCCGGGCGTGAGAGAAGACAGAAAAGAACACATTGCCATGTTGAACACGAATCTGAACTTTTTGTCTACGTGGCGTTTTAAGACTGGACGACGTGAACCATCAACTCTGGACGTTCAGTGAGCCAAGGGAGAGAACTGCTGAGCATTGATTGTTTCAGGGGGGAAAAATCAATGGTCCACCAGTGAAAATGTGGTCAACTCAGGCGATTGCGGGCCATTTGGCATGCGTGAGTGCGTACTAACGAGCACATTCCGTGACCTGTTTCATCTAGCTCTTGGTGGGCGCTATGGTGGAGTGGTTTTACTTGCTGAGGGACTGGTACGAGTTGTTTTCTCCCGAATGATGTGTGTGTGTGTGTGTGTGTGTGTGTGTGTGTGTGTGTGGTGTGTGTGTGTGTGTGAGAGTGAGAGAGAGAGAGAGAGAGAGAGAGAGAGAGAGAGAGAGAGAGAGAGAGAGAGAGTGTAGGTGTGTGTGATGATGGCGGATTTGGGAAGTGTCGTGCTCCACCTCTGTCTGCACCCCCCCTCTCCCTTTTCTTCATACTGCCTGCCCCCCCCCCCCCAAAAAAAAAACAACAACACACAAAACAAAAACAAAAAAACCCTGTCAGTTTCCCCCCTCCAACATGCTCGTCTTCTTTACCCCCTGTCTCGCCTTAGACCAGCCGAGCAGCCACCCTCCTCTCTGTCGTTCCCCCCTCCTTGTATGCCTCATCTCTCTCTCTCTCTCTTTCTCTGTCTTCGTCTTTCTCCGTTTCCCTCAACCTCCGCCACCTTCTGTTCCCATCCCCACCCACTCTCCGACTTTTCAGGGTTTTAATCCAAACTTGAAAAAGTGGAGATGGAAAATCATTTTCTAAAGCGTGTGTGTGGGTGTGGGTGTGTGTGTGCGTGTGTGTTTATTTGAGGAGTCAGTTCGGCGGGAGAGGAGGGGGGGGGGGGGGAGGACGGTGAGAAGAAATAGAAGCACTCGTGGGCCGGGTCTGGAGAGTTTGTCCAGCTGACCCTCAGTGGCGCCAGGCGAGACAATAACTGGACTACTTGTCTCATGTCTGGGCCTCCCCCCCGCTCGTCCTCTTGTCTTCACGAGCACAGCGGCCACGCCCCCTTGGCCAGTCAATCAACTCCTTTACAATGGCAGCTTCATCCACTGCTTCATCATTTGTCCATGTTCTTACAGAAAGTTGTCTGAGGATGTAGTAATTCTTGTGCCCCCCCCCCTTCCCCCCGTTTTTGTCCTCCTCATATTATTTACACCCAGAGACAAGAATTCGGTTTGTCTGTCGGGTCAGAAATTTAGCCTGTGGAGTTGATGATTATTCTGATATTTAACTCTAACTACGATCTGAAGACCCTTTCCCTGCAGGCTGTGCAATAAGGGCCAGCATGCCAAGCAAACCCAGACTGTTTGAAAGGCAATGGAAAATACATGTACCAACGTATTGAATGTTGCAAGTTCCGCGATGGTTTTGATAGAACTGACAGGTCATAGACAGTTAGTCAGATCTCTCCGAAGTCCCCATTAGTTAAATGTGTGAAAGTCAAGCATTAAAATTATTTTTTCAAATTTCCCCAAGATTTTACAGACTCCTGTCTCCATAACTCTGGAATGTCCACACGTACGAATGTCCCATTTAACAGGACTTGAGAATTGGGTACGTGACCTGATGATTTTCACTATCGACAACATCCTCGTGTGAGATGGAACAGGACGTGCGGTAATGGAAGGACAGCGAGTTCAGTCACGAACGTGCCTTTTTTTTTTTTTTTTCATTCAAGGTGATCGTAGGAAATCTTTGTAGGGCGGAGGTCTTGTTTTTGCCCTAGTTGTGTGTGATTTCTGAACTAATCAGTCGGTCATGGGCAAGGTTAATTAATGGCTGTGGTTATGGTCACGATTCAACTTGCATTCCAAATATCGTCATGGTGCTGACCTTTTGGTCTAAGTCATTTTTTGCACTTCTAAGAAAATCACAATAAAAACCAACAAACGTATTTAAATTCTTTTGCACTGCAGTCAGACTTAGGCCAAAATGACTCTAGGTAAAAGTGGCCATCATCCATGTTGGCTGAAACAACCCCAGAACCAAAATGGCCTACGTCTATGAATGAGTTAGGCCATTACACTATACAGAAAGTTTTATTTCCAGGATAATGGCTTGGCACTTTTGAATGATTTTTACATTAATAGATGCACCATGGATAGGGCAATGACGTAACAGGTACATTCTGTTTTGGCCTAAGTCTGCCAAAAGGTTAGCACCATGACGATATGCGAGATTGATAGAGTGGCTTTTGTTTAAAGTATGACCACAGTAGTGAGAGGTCAAAAGAGGCATGACCACATTTGTCACCACGTGGGTGAGTTCTTTGTGTTCCCTCGCCCAACTGAACGGCCTTGACAGAGCACCTGGCGTGCAGCACAATGAATATAAATCATAAGAGGAATTAACTCGACTTACCTGCCTGAAGTCCAGCCAATGAGCTCTGGCGAGGGGTCATGACCTCGCGTGAGTGATAGTAAACTATCTGTCATTGAGCCTGACTGCGGTGTTGAGATAAAATTAATGAAGTGTTATATTTCAGCACTATGTATAATCTAATGGTGGTAAGTTTGATCAAATGACACCGGCAGGTCGCAGCGGCAGTTGGAGAAATGTCGGTTTGACGGTCAAACTCTGGAGACATTAAATAAGAACTTTACAGTAACGAATTTGCTCGAGTACTCTGCTAGAAACTTTACCCGAGGTTGCACGAGTACTCTGCTAGAAATTTTACCCGAGGTTGCACGTGTATTCTGCTAAAAACTTTACCCGAGGTTGCACGTGTACTCTGCTAAGACTTTACCAGGGATTGCGCGTGTACTCTGCTAGGAACTTTACCCGAAGTTGCTTGTGTACTCTGCTAAGAACTTTACCCGAAGTTGCTTGTGTACTCTGCTATGAATTTTCTCGAGGTTGCTTGTGTACTATAAGAACTTTACCCGAAGTTGCTGGCGCACTCTATTGTACGAAAAGAGACGGTATACGCCAAACCATATCAAATTCAGTTTTTAACATGATTTCATAGCATGACCTATACTCTCTCTGTCTGCCGGGGTTGTAATTGTGTACGACAAATGGTTTATTTTTTCATTATGAAGAAAATGAGAATTGAACAGAGAATACAAGTCATGTATCTCCTGTAAAATTACATTTTTGCGTATACGGTGTTTTGTCCCATGATGGCAGTACTGTGTGTGGAGTGTACAGTGTGGAGCATGGGATGTTGAGAACCTCGAGCTTTTGTTGCTCTCAGCGGGAGTTACAGAACGAATCATTGGCCTCCATACACCATTCAATTTCACTCCAGTCTATTATGTTTATTTCCGAAATGCGATATTCTTGTCCTATGTGAATGTTATTTTTGGGTAATGGATTCGTTTTCTGTGTGCGCTCTCAGTGCGAAAACATTTGCTGGATGGGTTATCTCCGCTTGACGATCTCCGTCGTGCGGCGCTGTGCGGGTGGAAACATCTCCGTGTTTCACAGTGGTCTGTGTGTCGTGTGATTTAATCAATTTGCTCATCGGTCATCCGGCATTATCTCAGTGATCTCCACCTGCTCTCTGCACACTGGAATAGCCAGGCAGTGTCTGCATGAATCAAGAGCCCGAGCCGGAGCTTAGTGACAGTCCCCGAGCGGGATGGCGAGTGGCGGATTGCTGTTTCTTTCACTGTGATAGACGAGAGTTGGTCTGAGTATCAAGTCCTCATTTGTCAAGGACATTTCACATAGCCTAGACAAAGCCACTGATATTTTTCAAGCTGTCCAGGCCTGAGATCTGGTGATGTTGGGGCGTAGTGTGGCCAGGATTTCTATAATCGGTCTGTGAAAAACGTTGGACACTTGGCTTGTGCCTGCTCTTTGAGATAGAACAGGCAGGAATTACCAAGGATTCGGTGTGAAAAGTTAACTTTGAGACTGGGGATGAAGCTGAGAGATATTATTGCTGATAGTGGAGTGTGAAAAACGAATACGCCGCTACTGTGTCTAGAGACGAATTCAGTAGATTGTTAATTGTTTCTTTTTTCTCTTCCTCGTGTTCTTGTCTGTCTCTCCTCAGTTTCTACTTTAACATCCTCCATTACTAACACTCTGCTGCTGTTTATATCTCTCCCACTCGCGAAATATCTCCCAGTGTTTTCTCATGAATTAAAATAATTGTCACATCTGTGAGTATTTTCCCGACCGTTTTACACACATAAGTCAACCCTAACTGCCACCAATATACGCGCTTAGATGGATTATCAGGCTAGACAGCATAATAAAGAAAAATTCATGGTTCATTGACACAAAGCAAACTGATGCCTATCTATTGTTCACCAGCTACACACACACAGAACATTTATTAATTCACACCGAGATCAATCTCCCATAGATCTCCCAGATTATATTATTAAGGGCATTCACTCTGCCTGCCGTGTATGTCCTCACTATGCAATACGAGATTAACAAAGAGAGACACATCTTCATCTGTATGTCTTCACAATGTATTTCTCCATCCAGTGATCTGCCTGCTGACAACATTACAACAAACATAATATAGTTGTATTCATGGGACAACTTAACCAACAGCCATCTCTCAACCCTGTTGGCCCCGGAGATGAAAAGAGGATATTTAAACGATGTATTTTTCTAAAAACCCGAGAAACATTCACACATGAACTGCAGTTCAGTTTTCATTCATTTACATCTTTATATTTACAACATACATGCCTAAACGTTTGTCGTGTTAGATATTAAGAAGTAAAACTGCCAGTTTATATTCTGTGCTGTCGAGGTTGCCAAAATTACTTCCTGTATGTAAATTATGATGGTCAGGTCAGCGTGATCACTGATTCTTGAGTCGTCCAGACATGAGTTCATTCCCCTACTTTGTCCTGACACCGTCATGCAGAAGAGTCTGTGGGTCACGCTGATCTGTGAAGCAATCAAAACTGCCTTGTTGTTATCCGGAGACAGAATATGTCAGTCAGCTCCTGTTTGATTGTGACATTTCTTAGTATCATTTAAAATTTGATGCCTGGGGAGAAATACTTAACGCGTCTTCACGTGAGGATGCAAAACTGTTTCTGTACAGAAAATGATCGATTTTTTGCTGAGAATTCTTGAGCTTGCTGCTGCAGCAACGTAAACATCGACTACAAAATCTGTGTACGTGTGTGGTCGTTTTCAGTACATTTGGCGTTTTTGATGTTTGTGGAAATGGTGCTGAGGCTGGTGTTGTCTACAACTTTTATCAGTCAGATTTTGATAGCTTGGATCTGACCAGATCTGTCGATGACAGACAGAGGCTACAAATCTTTTGGGTGATGGTTTTGTCGCCAAAAAAACAGACTGATATAATACCTTGAAAAGTTGAATAGTCGTGATAAAGTAACTTCCTGGGTGATCCATACTCGTGACCTCCTCGGTGATGTCAAAATGATTGATTACACTGGTACATCTCGTGAATGGTACTCACTTCACGCTGAAGTCACTGTAGCTGTCAACTCAAGCCACATAGCGTCGATACATCAAGATAGAGCTCTCTGTTTGTGACGTCAGCACTGGACTTGAGAGAAATGCTCACGGCTGCTTAGTGAAATGACAAAAGGCACCGCTCTCAAGAAGATAACAAATCGCAAGTTATCTCCCCCCCCCCCTCCCCCTCCCAAATCAAACCGATATCGCCAATGTTATTTCCGTCAGATTTTGACATGAACGACATTGAGACAGAACCGATAATAGTGTTGTTCTCGATATGTCGACAAGACGTTCAGGACTTCGTAGCACTTTAGTTCTTTACTGGAGAAAACTATACAAAAGAGGGAAGGGTGGAGAATAAAGGAGCACCAGGACGTGGCGAGGTCAGGGTGAAGGGTGGTGTAGACACAGAACCTACATGTGATTTGAAAAACGTATTGGAATAGTATGAATAGAAAGAGGTAAGGCGAAGCCGTCGTGATGGGGTGGGCCTTGGCGTGCTTCTCTGCTCTTGTCGAGCTTTCTTTTCTTATGTTTTTGAAACATTACTGTAATCTTGAGATCTGAGCTGAGATAAGACATTTTGAGTGAGAGTAAATCCTCTCCCGCCCCCAACTCCTCTGGAAACGCCTCCCTGCGGATGAGCCAAACCGGATATGACACAATAATTACGGGTTTTGTTGGAATAGATCTAGAAATGACGGCGATTACGCTCCATCATCCTGCTGACTTGACAGTAAAACCCGTATGTTCAGTGAGAATGAGCGCTGCAAAGTCTGGACTCTGGCCAACACACAAACTGTGGCCACACGGACTCAGTGCATGTCACAACTGCGCTGACCTTTGACTGGCTTTTGATCTCCACTGAGATGATTCCACAGCACATTATCTCTGACTTTCTCCTCACAACAAGTCTGGGATTGAAAACTCGTGATTCCCATTTGTGGGGAGAGTTTTTTTCCTCATCATGTTTTATCTCGAGCGGTATGTCGAGGGCTTTGAAGACAAGATGAGACAAGATTAGTCAGTAAACCTGAACATACACTTTGTGATGCGCTACAAGTGCTCCAACTTTCTTTGAAAGGTAAAAGTTCCGACACAATTCGTGAGAAATCCCAGGGAGAGAAGATTAAGCTTTCGCTAAGTAAAAATCCCACAACAGCCAGCGGTTCCCAAGCTGGGTCAGATGGACACGTGCGCCACAGGGATAAATCGAGCTATATCTACAAGCTATGTGCCTCGTGTCCGGAGTAAAGCCGAGTACTTTCTTTGTAACATATCGATGGCCTCGGGCACAAACCATCCAAGTCCGAAAACAGAAATTTTTCAGAGGAAGGAAAAAAACTGATTTAACCATAACTATTCTCTTGTAGCTATTTAGAAGTTTTGCCTATTTGATGGGTATCACCTCTAGGACTGTATGCTAGACTGGTTTAGTTTATTATGAATTTGTTTTTTATCTATCTGTTTTAAGGTATAAAGCATTTAAAGAGTTGTCCGGACTCAGACGGTTTGTGCCTGAGGCGATCGATATGGCTGATTGCCAGAAACCCCAATGAGCGAAATGGTTTGTTGTACCTCGGGTTGTACTCGTGGGGAGAGGCAGGGAGGGACTTGAGACCTGGCTTTATTGCATACCCAGAAAACTTTGTCCAACAGTCGGATTGAACTTCAGAATTCGCCTTTGATGGTGATATTTTACAAGTAAATAATTCTTCGACAAAAACGTCATTCGTCCGATAGATTACCATCCAAAGTTTATATCTGTGGAATTGCCCGTGATGACACAGCCCGTGCCGTGTGACTAACTTTACATTCTGGGAAACTCTTGCACGTAAAATTTCATGCAGGTATATAAATACATTTGTCTAGCTGCCCTTCCCTTTCCCGGCAGATAAGATACTGCAGCTATATTTTAGTGTTACAGCAAACAGACACTCGGTTTTTTTTTTCTTTTTGTGGATAATAAATTAATTGTATAGAGAATTTTGTGAGATACGGCTTTTTTTTTCCCAGGCTGCAGTTCAGATTTCTCAGCTTGTCTGGCGGTCTTGCCTTGCATCACTGCAGATAATCTTGGCCAACATCTGAAGGGATTAAGCTGTGACTGCCACTTATCTCCACTGGCGAGATTTTCACCTCAAATCTGTCAAAGGTCACATTTTTCTTCTGTCACTACTCTGCACTCGGGCGAGGGATGCAGAGACTGGGTCTGGGAGAAGCTTACAGCAGGTAGCGATCTGCTCTTAACCTAATCTTGTTTACCGTAAACACGCTAGTTGTGTGGTGTTTGCTGGTTTAGGCGGCTTGTCCGAGGGTCAGTACGAGTAGGACATTGAACTGTTGACCTTTGGCGTCATGAATGAAGAGAAACAGAGCATGCGTTATATTTAACACAGTCCATTACTATCCGAGAAGACCAGTTCGTATATTTAAAAAGAAATAAAAAAATTGAAAACCATTATTACGCCAACCGCCACAACTACCATCAGTGACAGACCAATGCCAGCAAAACAACAGCGACAACATCACAGCCACAACCACAACTCGCAGCCACAACGGCAACATGACAAAAACGACAACTCTTCTTGTCTTCTTTTGGCATTCCGAATAGCCGAACCTTCCAGAAAGAGCATAATAATTTGTCAGCGCACGAAGCTATCTGTCATTACGAACACGTAAAGATCCGAATTTGCCGGTTGTGATAACGCACAGTTTAGAACGCTCAAGTTTTTACAAGAGATAATTTGTAAGAAACCGCCATTGATCTTTTAGTGATGCGTGAATCTACACATACAAACGTCAGAATACTCGTTCACTGGACCACCCATGGCTACAATTATATATACATGTTTGAGTTATTACGCACATTTTATAGGGTGTGATTATTTTGATCTTTGTACAGAATTGATGCCAGAAACAGAAAACATTTTCACTTTAGATTTAAGGTGGGGGGAGGGGAGGGGGGGGGGGTTATGGAATTGGTAGCTGAAAAAGTAGAATCTTCGAGTTAAATATCTACAGCAGAAGGAGAAAGACTCGGAACATAAAATTAGTTGAGATAGGTGAAAGACAGCTCTGTGAAGAGATATTGTCTGAGCTGATCTCTCCAAGATTTTGATTATTTCAGCTCGGCAGATAAAACTGTAAAACATGAGATAGTTTAAAGTTGTTTTTCCCTGCAGTTGCCCAGGTGGGTGGTCTGGTCTGGTCTGGTCTGGTACAGGCGGGGCGGGGGGAGGGGGCAGGCCAGGACGGGGGGAGGTTGAAGAGGGGTTGAATGATGTAATTGTGATTATTTTCAAAAAAGTTTATTCTCTTCTGAAACTATTTTATTTCTTTGCTGCAGCTAAACAAAAGTTTTTTATACACGTATTTATACTTATTTTATCTATTTCTTTCTTGGCGGGTGGGCGGAAAGTTGGGGGGGGGGGGTAAAAGGTTGTTGTTGCTGTTGCTGTTGGTTTTTTCCATTTTGTGTCGTGTATGTGTGTGTGTATGTATGTCGTGTGTTGCCGTCTATATTGTGTGTGTGTGTGTTCATAAGTTTGACACGTGCGATACATTTCTGACAGATTAAACCCAAACAAGCATTTGGTGGCATTTTGTTTCATTCATTGTCTGCCAGGATCGACATTCGGCGATTAGTTCTGCATACTTACTTGTAACCACCCCTACCCCCCTACTCCAGTATCTTCATACAAATACTTCCTTATCTAAAGTGGCTGTTGTTAGAGAGACGTGGTAGATTACATGTATAAGCCATTGGTGAACAGTGAACACAGCTCTGTATTTGGCTTTGTAATTAGTCTTCACTCTCCTGACATCATTCTTTTGGAAAACTGTCCATCAACCCCACCTCCCCCGCTGTCCAGTTACAGACTGGACACATCGACCACCCCCCCCCCACCCCCCACTCACACACACAAACTGGCCAGGTTTCAGACCCCCCCCCCCCCCTGGCTGCCACGCGACAGATGACGTTGTCTGAGCTCAGCAAAAAATAATGACATTAGGACCACGAGAGAGAGAGAGAGAGAGTGAGTGTGTGTGTGTGTGAGAGAGAGAGAGAGACAGACAGAAAGAGAGAGAGAGAGAGAGAGAGAGAGACAGAAAGAGAGGAAGAGGGAGAGAGAGAACAAAAAACTGAAAGGTACTAGGAACGTGAAAGTTAATGTTGCAGCGAGTCAAGTGGCGGCGGTCATTCACAGGGTCAGCAAATGTTTGTCCATCTAGCGAGGTGTCTTTTCCTCGGCTTAATATCTGAGTTTATGGTGGCAGGTTGGTGGGATTGGTTCAGATGTGGACACCAGAAACAATAATAGCATCCAACGGAGAGCACATCATTAACATCGGGGGTGGCACATCAACCTTTTCACACCGCACAGTTCAGGCGTTCCACCGTCCTTTTGAACATTCTTATTTCATTCTAATTATTCCTTGCACATGTATGAATTTGGGGCACCTTGCACATGTATGAATTTGGGGCACCTTGCACATGTATGAATTTGGGGCACCTTGCACATGTATGAATTTGGGGCACCTTGCACATGTATGAATTTGGGGCACCTTGCACATGTATGAATTTGGGGCACCTTGCACATGTATGAATTTGGGGCACCTTGTACATGTATGAATTTGGGGCACCTTGCACATGTATGAATTTGGGGCACATTTGAAAACCCACATAAAATGTAATAAACCTACAATATGACGACAGTGTGAATGTATAGGTTGTTTCTTTAAGAGTATGAGGCGAGAATACAGTTTTTGTATGCAAACATATATTGTACAGTGTGTATTGCGAAGTATTGAGCGGCACGGCGCGAGTATCGAGGAAGGATCACTCAACTGAAGCGCGGAGTGTCTCCATCCATCGGAAAGTGGGTCGCTCTGGCGTTGCCGTTGGTGATGTGAAAAGGTGATATCGTGTGCGGAGTGGAATGGGGTTTGTGACCAAAAAAATCCAAACAGAAATGGTCAACAAGTCGAACAATGCACGGGGGGAAAGAAACAGCGTCTTTGTACGTTTTTGTACCTATGCAACTTTATTACAAACTGAGCCGTGTCATTTTTTGTTTTTCTGGAAAGTTCCCGCCCGGAATCAGCAGTTGCCACAAACATTTACAAGCACCGACAACTCGGCATGTAGAAAACAAGGGGCAGTAACAACAAAGAACCAAGAGCGACAACGCCAGAATAGTAAAGTACCTTTTTTTTTAAAGTAGGCAGACTGATTAAAGCAAAACCCAGGGCAAGAACAAGCATGACCTATGACCCCATCTAACCTCTTGAGATGTCTGAGACATCGAGCAAATGGGTTTATGAGGTGGGGTGAGGGGGGGGGGGATAAAATATTATTTAAGTGAGTGTTCAGGACCCATAACTCGGTGAGCTAGGGACAGGACATAAGTGCAGGTCATTAAAGGAGTCTGGTGGCGAGGGAATTATACGGTCCTAACTAGCTGTGACACAAACAATAAACAGATCGTGAGGACGTGGCCAGACGGTGGACACACAAACAAGACAATAAGAATGTAAATTTCCCCCCCCCCCCCCACCTTTTCCAGTCTGCAGTTTTTGTTTTTTCACTTTTGACCTCCCCATTGAATTCCCACCTCTAATTATTTTACGAGCGGATTAACCTTTGACAGACAGTTGGTCTTTTATGTTTTTAACCCTGCGGGGACGCAAGACGCATAGACTCGAACCTCCTCCTCCCCCTCCCCCTCCTGTGGCAAAAAAAAAACAACGAAAAGAGAAGAAAATCACCAGTAAAACACATTAAGGCAAGCTAGACGTTTGACCTTTGCCCCGTAGCCAGACCATCCAGACGTCAATTTGATTGTCCGAGTTTGTCCAGCAGGAAATTGTTGACCAGAAAATGAGAGTCTGACGCACTGCTCGCCATTGAAATGAAGTGCAAAGGGCAGGAGGCCAAGATGAGAGGTTTCTCTTTCCCACCCTCCTCGGCACACTCCTCATTACTTCGTCTATTCCCCCCCCCCCCCCATATTTACCTTGTTGGAAGATGCAGGCGCACATTTTGGTTGTCTGCGATCAAATTCTTATTTCTCCTTCCCTCGTTCAGCCTTTCCCTCTTCCTCACCCTTTCTTCCGAAAGCCTCCATTGACCTTTTGACAATGTCACTGTTTTTTCTGAATGTTTGTGTTTTGTTTTGTTTTCTGTTGTTTGAGCCTCGTTCCCGATCTCTCACTGAACAAATCCCAAGCCATCTCAGCAATTTGGTTATTTAACTCTCAAACCTGTGGCAGACACAAAATTCTTATCTGTGATTTCCCTCAGCAGCTGTGACAGAATTGTGATTCTGCACAATATTCGTAGCTAATTTTGGGTTTAAAAATATATATTGAAGTAAAGAATAACTGCTATGAGCCGTGAGCAGTTTGTTTACTCAGCAAATCTTCTGGCCACTTTCCTAGCCAGAGAGAGAGAGCGAACTTCCGGTGGGGAGATAACCAAATAAATCAATTATCATTTCTTATGACGGTGTATCAGAGAATCTACAGCCGGGCTGTTGTCCCAGTGGCGTGATCACGTGACTTGCACCGCTCATGTTGAAATGCTAATAGTTTTCTTTTTACTTTAGTACCCACTACCGACAGGATTCTGGGGCCATCCACAAAATATGGAAGGGGGGGGGGGCTTGCCCCCGTCGTATGACGAGCATACATAACATGTGGGGGCGGGGGGGGCGGTGTGTCTTGGGGACGTACGTACACTTTTGAATTATGGTATTGTTTGTGTTTCCAGCCACAGAAGGTGTTGGGTGATACAAAGATAATGTTTCTGATGAAACAGTCAATTTGGCTATGCAAAATCTCATTGAAGGTTTTTGAAGGTCAAGAGTCTTTCATCGACATTCACCACTCATATGGATGCATGCTGGCACGGGGTTTGGGTTGGGGGGGGGGTGTACTAGGTGGGATGTGGAAGATAAACGAATGATAAGCGTACTTGAAAGAGCTGTTTAAATTCGCTCAAATCGAGCATACGTCGTGAATGAGTTAATAGATGGCCCCTATTTCAGATGTCGCTGTTCATCAATCCATTGAACTTTCTTCGTGATGATTTTATGTTATCGCTTGTAACCAGTCGGAGCCGCCGCCGCCAACAATTCCATCAAGCTTCTTCATTAACTCACCACAACTCGCCAGCCTGCCAGCCTCGACCTCCATCTCGGCTAATGTGATGTCGGGTATTGACGATTACGTCCGTCCTTGTCCAAACTGTATCCCCACGCCTTTACCCGGCCCTTTACCCGGCCCTTTACCCCCTTCATGTCTGGAATCCTCAAAGCCCCCCCCCCCCTCCACCCACAACCCCTTTAACTCAGCCAGCAAAGAAATTGTCGGAGCGCAAATTGGATTTTGCTGGCGCATAATTTGACTGTGAGACCGCGAGACTGAGAGACTGAGAGCCTGAGTCCGTTGGCTAAAATGTTCCTTTTTTTCTGTTCTTTTTTTTTTTGTCATTTGCCATTTCCTCTCTGACTTTGTCCAGGAAAAGCTTTCGTTGTGCAGGAACGCGAGAGGTGGGGTAGGTGGAAGGAAATCACGAGACTTGGACGAGGGTTTAGTGTGGATAGATTTGAACCTTTCCCTGTTCCAGCCTAACATCTCTGCAATATGCTCATCTAGAAAACATTTCAAGATTCTGACAACTTTCCAGTTCTCGTATTTGATTTTCTTAATTAACATGAGATACACCCGCCACACATCTACTCCATCTTTGTAATCCCCGCTACATCTTTACAGCGACTACTGCGAATATTTACAACCTGGCGCAGCTACTGCACCAATGCAACCAACTTCTGTGGCAACAGGGAGCTCAGTTCTCATTCATGAGGGAATTATGCTGTGATACCTCGTTTGAATACTGAAGTCTTTGTTGGCAACGAGGCGAAATGGAGAGACAGAAAGTAGTGAGTGAGTGGATGAGAAGACTGGCGGATACAGGAGTTTTGCACAACTCAGTCCGGTGATAAACTAGAGATAAGCAGATGAGTTAACAGGGCGAAGAACAGCCGGATTGTCGCCCCTTGTGTGTATTGTAATGTCAACACTGTGGCGCCGGACCTTGTCCACCCAGTGATAAACCTCCACAACTGATAGCCCTACATGGCTGATACGTCAGTACACTACACCATGGACTGCCCAGTGACCATTGTCCACTCAGCTATCTGACCAATCTGTTTGAGCGGTTTATTTGTCAGGAAGTGTGGAGCACTCGAGCACTATGTCAGTGTCACACGACGGCAGGACCTGGCAACTGATGGTCTCACTCCAACTTTGCCTGTTTGTCCTTCCCCAGTGTCCCCACCCTTCCTTTCCCCACGGTAATCTCGCTTTCTTACTTACAGCACCGTCCAGCTTTATCATAGATATCCCTCCCCCAGTATCACCCCCAATCTCTCATTCCCCCATTCTCTCACATTTTCCAGTCATGAAGGCTATCTTCCAAACTTTCCCCCAATATTTATGGAAAACACCCGTCTTTGATCTGATCTTCGCGTGACGTGCCAGAGAATCTACTAGAACAGATAAGACCAAACTGAATCCCACCTCTTCGGCAACAATTCTGTACACACTGCAACATCAAGAAAAACCTACTCCAAACTGCATCAGCGACCACAGTTCAGAACATTAATGTAACCGCAACAACAGTTAGGGCGCTAGCGCACTCAGCCAGGCCTGTTTTACCTCACTTTTGGTATGAGATGTGGAGTTGAAGGAAACCTCGGGCTCCAGTGACACTGACACGGGACCTCGGGCTCTAATGACGCTGACACGGGACTCGGGCACTAGTGACACTGACACGGGACTCGGGCACTAGTGACACTGACACGGGACATCGGGTTCTAGTGACGCTGACACGGGACATCGGGTTCTAGTGACGCTGACACGGGACTCGGGCACTAGTGACACTGACACGGGACTCGGGCACTAGTGACACTGACACGGGACTCGGGCACTAGTGACACTGACACGGGACTCGGGCACTAGTGACATTGACACGGGACTCGGGCACTAGTGACACTGACACGGGACTCGGGACTGACTCGCTGGTTGTCTCAAACAAAGTTCAAATCTGAGTGAAAACCCACCGCAAAACAGCCTTCATTCGATGCGCAATGGTTCTTACAAGAATTTTGTACTTGGACACGATCCAAGTTGGGTTTTGAGAGGGGGGGGGGACGCTGTCCGTCCGTCTGTCCTTCTGTCTGTCTGTACGTCCGCCCGTCAGTCTATCCATCCCTCTGTCTGTCTGTCTCTCTCTCTCTCTCTCTCATTCTCTTTCTCTCTCTCTGTATCTCTCTCTCTCTCTCTCTGACGCGACATCCATGAACCACAAAACAATCAAGGTTATCTAACCTGATCTTCAGCTCTTGATAGCTTTTATTTAGACTCGTGTGGGAGTCGCAGCCAGTGGCAAATCCTGATACACCCTCCTTCCCCTCCCTAAAGAGGGAGCTAACATTTGATCAGTCACGTTCTGTCTGGACGGCAAAAAAAACCCGGGAGTTGTCCTCTCTTGATCTGTACGTCAATCAGACCTAGTCCAGGCGGGTGGACCGGGAATGTCTTTAGACACAGTAGTTCATGTCCAAATTTGCTGGTCTGTAGCCCGACTAGGAGCAAATGTCACATGTCATTCATACCACTTTTTTTGGTACTTTTTTTCATGGCTGGAGTCAATTCCATTCAATTTCCGGTGACATTGTCGAGGTACGGGGAACTCTGCACGAGATATAAACTTTAAACCTCTGAATTTTGGACGCGGATTCCAGAGCTTTGATATGGTGAATTACAGACTCAGAGAGTTAAATCTGTAATGTGAGATCTCAGGGCTCAATGAGTTAAATCTGTAATGTAAGATCTCGGGCCTCAGAGAGTTAAATCTGTAATGTAAGATCTCGGGGCTCAGTGAGTTAAATCAGTAATGTAAGATCTGGGGCTCAGAGTTAAATCTGTAATGTAAGATGTCAGGGCTCAGCGAGTTAAATCTGTAATGTAAGATCTGGGGCTCAGAGAGTTAAATCTGTAATGTAAGATCTGGGGCTCAGAGAGTTAAATCTGTAAGGTAAGATGTCGGGGCTCAGCGAGTTAAATCTGTAATGTAAGATCTCGAACCTTTAGAGAGTTAAATCTGTAATGTAAGATCTCGAACCTTTAGAGAGTTAAATCTGTAATGTAAGATCTCGAACCTTTAGAGAGTTAAATCTGTAATGTAAGATCTCGAACCTTTAGAGAGTTAAATCTGTAATGTAAGATCTCGAACCTTTAGAGAGTTAAATCTGTAATGTAAGATCTCGAACCTTTAGAGAGTTAAATCTGTAATGTAAGATCTCGAACCTTTAGAGAGTTAAATCTGTAATGTAAGATCTCGAACCTTTAGAGAGTTAAATCTGTAATGTAAGATCTCGAACCTTTAGAGAGTTAAATCTGTAATGTAAGCTCTCGAACCTTTAGAGAGTTAAATCTGTAATGTAAGATCTCGAACCTTTAGAGAGTTAAATCTGTAATGTAAGATCTGGGGCCTTTAGAGAGTTAAATCTGTAATGTAAGATCTGGGGCCTTTAGAGAGTTAAATCTGTAATGTAAGATCTGGGGCCTTTAGAGAGTTAAATCTGTAATGTAAGATCTGGGGCCTTTAGAGAGTTAAATCTGTAATGTAAGATCTGGGGCCTTTAGAGAGTTAAATCTGTAATGTAAGATCTGGGGCCTTTAGAGAGTTAAATCTGTAATGTAAGATCTGGGGCCTTTAGAGAGTTAAATCTGTAATGTAAGATCTGGGGCCTTTAGAGAGTTAAATCTGTAATGTAAGATCTGGGGCCTTTAGAGAGTTAAATCTGTAATGTAAGATCTGGGGCCTTTAGAGAGTTAAATCTGTAATGTAAGATCTCGAACCTTTAGAGAGTTAAATCTGTAATGTAAGATCTCGAACCTTTAGAGAGTTAAATCTGTAATGTAAGATCTGGGGCCTTTAGAGAGTTAAATCTGTAATGTAAGATCTGGGGCCTTTAGAGAGTTAAATCTGTAATGTAAGATCTGGGGCCTTTAGAGAGTTAAATCTGTAATGTAAGATCTGGGGCCTTTAGAGAGTTAAATCTGTAATGTAAGATCTGGGGCCTTTAGAGAGTTAAATCTGTAATGTAAGATCTGGGGCCTTTAGAGAGTTAAATCTGTAATGTAAGATCTGGGGCCTTTAGAGAGTTAAATCTGTAATGTAAGATCTGGGGCCTTTAGAGAGTTAAATCTGTAATGTAAGATCTGGGGCCTTTAGAGAGTTAAATCTGTAATGTAAGATCTGGGGCCTTTAGAGAGTTAAATCTGTAATGTAAGATCTGGGGCCTTTAGAGAGTTAAATCTGTAATGTAAGATCTGGGGCCTTTAGAGAGTTAAATCTGTAATGTAAGATCTGGGGCCTTTAGAGAGTTAAATCTGTAATGTAAGATCTGGGGCCTTTAGAGAGTTAAATCTGTAATGTAAGATCTGGGGCCTTTAGAGAGTTAAATCTGTAATGTAAGATCTGGGGCCTTTAGAGAGTTAAATCTGTAATGTAAGATCTGGGGCCTTTAGAGAGTTAAATCTGTAATGTAAGATCTGGGGCCTTTAGAGAGTTAAATCTGTAATGTGAGATCTCGAACCTTTAGAGAGTTAAATCTGTAATGTAAGATCTCGAACCTTTAGAGAGTTAAATCTGTAATGTAAGATCTGGGGCCTTTAGAGAGTTAAATCTGTAATGTAAGATCTGGGGCCTTTAGAGAGTTAAATCTGTAATGTAAGATCTGGGGCCTTTAGAGAGTTAAATCTGTAATGTAAGATCTGGGGCCTTTAGAGAGTTAAATCTGTAATGTAAGATCTGGGGCCTTTAGAGAGTTAAATCTGTAATGTAAGATCTGGGGCCTTTAGAGAGTTAAATCTGTAATGTAAGATCTGGGGCCTTTAGAGAGTTAAATCTGTAATGTAAGATCTGGGGCCTTTAGAGAGTTAAATCTGTAATGTAAGATCTGGGGCCTTTAGAGAGTTAAATCTGTAATGTAAGATCTGGGGCCTTTAGAGAGTTAAATCTGTAATGTAAGATCTGGGGCCTTTAGAGAGTTAAATCTGTAATGTAAGATCTGGGGCCTTTAGAGAGTTAAATCTGTAATGTAAGATCTGGGGCCTTTAGAGAGTTAAATCTGTAATGTAAGATCTGGGGCCTTTAGAGAGTTAAATCTGTAATGTGAGATCTCGAACCTTTAGAGAGTTAAATCTGTAATGTAAGATCTCGAACCTTTAGAGAGTTAAATCTGTAATGTAAGATCTGGGGCCTTTAGAGAGTTAAATCTGTAATGTAAGATCTGGGACCCACAGAGTTAAAGCGGCATATTGTTTCCCTCCCCCCTTTCTTCCTATTCATTTCTTCCATCTGGGATTTCTCTCTCTCTCTCTCTTTCTCTCTCTCTCTGTCTCTCTCTCTCTCTCTCTCTTTCTCTCTCTCTCTGTCTCTCTCTCTCTCTCTCTCTCTCCCTCTCTCTCCCACACTCTACTCTCTTTCTCCCTCTGTATGTGTGTGTGTCTCCTCTCTCTCTCTCTCTCCCCCCCGTTCTCTCTCCCTCTCCCGTTCTCTCTCCCTCTCCTCTCTCCCTCACTCTCTCTCTCTGTCTCTCTCTCGCTTGCGTCCCATCCAAAAAATGTTGGGCTCTGTGTTTTTGCCATAATCCAGACGTCATATTGAGCAACATAAAAACAAAAAGATACCCGTCATAAATCTGGGAGATTATACTCAAAAACTACAGAAAATGTCTGCCATTTAGCGTTTGAAGTCTGTCTTATCTGTGGGGGCTCGGAAATTTGTGTATGTAGGAGTACTTGGCCAGGTAACTGATGTCGTGGAGATTCCCTCATCTGCTGGAGTTGCCAGGATATGTCTATATGATTTAGTAGTGGAGGTTTGCGCCGGCCGTCGGCGCGTGGCGCACAACTGTCGTGTCGGAGGGGAGACTATCAGATAAGGTTTGGGTTTACGTCAAAGGTTTCCTGCAATCCTTCTGTACCCCCTCCACTCAAATCCCAGAGGTGGGGTAGATAAGGTAATGCAAGAGAGACCGCCACCCCTGCTACTTCCCCAAACCAATTTCATCATTTTCAACTTTTGTTTTCTGAAGTCCCCGACAAGGCTCAGGATGTATTTGAACATTGTAGAGTTGAGTTGGTAGAACAGTATCCGCAGTTGTTGGGGGTCTACGGGTGACGTAGTCATAGGCCTAGTCTCTGTGTTAAGTTTTCGATTCGGCACCTGAAACTCCAGTTTGTCTGGATATATCAGGTCTGGCCCACAGAGACAGCATTTTCATTACAAGTCTACGTGGTGGGTGCGCCTGCAGAACTTGGAGACCCGAGCCACTGACGTACGTTGTCTGACACTGGCGACATGAAGTGAACTTTAACGAGGGGAACAAGCAAGGAAGGAGCACTGAGGTCGCTGAATTAACAACAATCATGAGTTTCTCCATTCCTAATACAATCACAATAATATTTCAAGCCATCATTAATTTTGTTTAACTGACCGATTACCTAAGTTAGACGTGCATTTTTCCAGAACTAATTTGGCCAAGTGCGTTCAGTTCACAGACATGCTGCATTTGTCTCGTGGAGTTTTGCAGGTTGATTTGAAAAAGGTTAAAAAAAAAAAAAGGAAAGCGGACGAATCAAGGACTTTTTTTTTTTTACATCCCCGCTATATATATTTTTTTTTTACCTGAGCGAAGGTAAATGAATCATCAGTCTAATCTGGGTGGAGGTTTTCTGAATTTTTTCCCCCCTCTCACTTTGAAAATAATTACATCTTGACATTTACGAATGGATCAGTTTGAAACATTAAAAAAGAATTGGGTCGTTTTTTCAACCAAACACATCTCTAATCTCGCACTTGAACGAAAAAAAAAAAAAGTGTAGATCACGTCACGTTTTCTTCTTGGATCTAAAATGAAGGACATTAAAAATTTAAAAAACCTCAAGAAAAGTACCAAGACCAAATTTGACCAGGTGCGCACGAGCCACTAATGAGTTTTGATTTGTCGGCTCGTGACAGAGTCTCTCGGTCTCTCCTCGTGCTGGAAGAAAATTGATGAAGGTTCGCGATGATTTAAAAGCGTGTTTTAACCATCAAGTTCAACGCCGAGTCTTTCTTCCCGGGGCTCATTTGTAGGAGTTTGCTGGTCTTGGTGAGTGAGTACCCCTGGCGCCGGAATACGCATGGCTCTGTCTGCTCACTAACGGTTCACCATTTGGCTTTTTTGTCTTTAGCGCTGGTCCGATCCGCGGTCTCTGGGCCCCGAGACGTCCTGTCAGCGGCTTGTCAGACACAAAATGGAGATGGGAAAGGTTTCTTGAGCTAACTACAAGTCTGCGCGGGGATTCTCAATCTAGTCACGAAAGCGCTACACAGTGTTGTATACACCACTTGAAGAGGCTCACGTTTCCTGCGGCAGGCGACACGACGTCCGTTGTCTGGCAGTGATAAATAATCAACTCTGGGATGCCCAAACAACAAGTCACGTGATTGCTCAGCATGTCGCCATTCTTTAACGGGCAGGGAAATGTTTCTTTTACATAAATCAATTGATCTTATTCCGTAACTCCATAGACTCTCGCTTGGCATGTTAACGAGTACATTTTGTCTGTAAATTGCACATTTTTCATATTTTAACGAACAGATGTCGCCAAGAAATGGGCGCAGGATGCAATAGATCTGTTTTCACGTTGTGCTGTGGTTTGAAACCATTTTCAAAATCTGAAACCGATAATTGTGTTTTTCCGACTTGACAAGTGAGTTGAAACATCCATCTTTTGGAGGAAAGGAGACGCCTTTGTTTTAATTCCCCATTCTCCACCCTCACCCAGTGATCTCTGGCTGAATGAGCACATCTTATATAATAAAGCTACAATAAAATCCCTAATAGTCCTATGGACTGGGAAACTACACACCGCACCCACCTGAAATTTGGCACAAAGAATTATGGGATAGCGAACATTGTTCCTATCGCTATACACAAACAAAATTGTTTATTTCTGAGTTAATCGGTAAATGCGGTTATAATTAAAGACTAAATTGATCGGAAATTTACGATCAATAAGATATTGATGTATGTTTCTAATAATAGCCCACTTCCGAGTACACATGACGTTATCACTTCCTGCGATGTGTTCACTAACAAACAAACTAACCCGTGTGCAAGTCATTGCCATTTGACGGATGCTGACGGGATGCGCAGGATGTCAACGCGCAAAGGGAGAGCAGTAAAACTTATCTAAAAACAAACAAACAAACAAACAAAAATAAAATAAAGCTCAAGGAACAGGCAAAATGAAGCAGGTCCATAATAATCGCCCAGAACTGAAACTAATAAATCGATTTTTCCCGGGCAGGGCCGGGCAAATCAGCCAGTTTTATAGATGGATGGATGAAATGACGTCATGTTTCTCCGACATGCAAAAATTGTCCACTCCCCCCCCCCCTTCCCAACTTCCCTCTCCAAGGGAGAAAGACAACAAGTGACTGCTGGAGATCGTCTGACCCATCTGCAAGCTCCTTGTGCGCTCTGTGTTAGCTGAATGAGTTTGACTTTGAGTTAAGAGAAAGTACGCCGACGCCGACACCATAACTATCACTTTACACTAGAAAGAATCAAGACGACTGGCAGAATATAACAGAATAATAGGACAAAAAGACGCTCTTCCAGCAGCTCCCACCACCCACTCGTGTTGACTGACTGACTGATTGCCACAGATAGCCCAATCAAAAAGAACCACTGCTGACGTATTCTACTCGGTCCAAATTTTAGAACCACCGAATCCCCATTATTTTTTCCACAGATAAAGTCACTGACAACGTGTGGCTTGCGCTCACCTCTGGCTATTGATTGGGCCTTCTCGGATCTGTCACACGCTTAGTGAAGATATCTTTTTCTCCCCCCTTTGCAGCGCCGACACTGTAGACCTGAAACTAAATTCTCATGAGTTCTCCACCGGAATGTCGCTTTCCAAGTCTTTCAAAGTCGACAGTGATCAGAGGTGTTGAATCAATGTGGAAAACGATACTGAATTGAAGATCTCGCTAATCACCATAGCCAACGTATTATTTTGCTGGCAAGACGAGATGACGTAGCCTCGAAAAAATTAGGGAACACCCCCCCCCCCCTCCCTTTCTGAGGCTGTATAAATTTGTACAAACAAATCTAATTAAGCCATACCTCCATCTTTTTTTTTTCCTCACCCCCTACGTTTAATTCGACCCTCCACAGAAACGAAATTGAAAATATCGTTGGGTATAAAATCAACAAATAGTTTTTCTTTAACAAAGAAAGACATAATGATGTATAAACACCTAGGAATGCAGGCAGGTGAGAGACAGATAAGTCTTGATACAGCTAAATTTTATTGTCTGTCTATATTTTTGGTAGAAAAAAGATAAGCAGGTGTGAAAAGTTGCAAACATCGGGGAAGATCAGGGGCCGACAACTTTCTCGGGTTATCTAACGCTGGTCGTGATATGATTTATCCACATCTTGACAGTTGGAGATAACGCACTGGTTCATCAGCGGGCGAGAACATTTTTTCCTCCTTTGAAAATGTTTTTTTTTTTTACTCGGTAATTTTGAAAAAACACTCAGTGACAGAAGGCAGTATAGGTCAAAACACAAGTATAACGAGTGCAACATTATAAACTTGGTCACTTATTCAGTACCAAAGGGATTTCCACTTCAGCACCAGGGCATTCTGGGTCTAAATATCACTAAATTTGGGGGCGCTGTTGAAAATTGACAAATACCCTGCTACACTTTTATGTGGAAACTATAAAAGTTTGAGTAAAAGCACCTGGGCAACGAAACGATGATAGTTGATACAGTCTATTTATGGACGGTCTGCACTACGACACTGACAACTGGTATCATCTTTATATAGCTGACTGATACTGAATGACTTCCGTCATCTGGTGATCTCTCGGTGATGACTTGTTTCCTTGCAGTGTAGCCTAGAGCGCCGTCTGAAAACATTTATTCTGGGTGGAGTAACAAATTTATGGCATTTTCTATATTTTGTCGGTGAAGAGAGTTTTCGTGTCAGAAAGAATGCTGCATTTTTGTCATTCTTGGGGGGGGGGGGGGTTAGCGTACCTCCCCCACCCCCTACTCCTGGAAATGAAACCCTCCCCACCCATCCCCCAAGCACACATGTTGAGGTTTAAGGTTTCTGATATAATGTCACTCAAGTTTGTGAGATTTGATGCCCGATTTAGACCAGTCTAGCTTCTAGTCTGTTCGCACCGGGTGCGTAGTGGTTCAGTTTCTTGTGTTGAACGTTTCGATTGGGAGAACGTAGAGTTCCAGATATTATGTCACGGCCGAAATCTTGTCATGGTTTTCAAAGATAAAGGTATCTTTCTTTCTCCCTCTTTCCTTCTATTTCTCTCTCTCTCTTTCTTTTCTGAACGTTGAAAGTATAACTATTTTAATGCCGTGACTCATGTTCAGGGTGTAGTCCGGGGTACGTGGATCGAGATGGTGAAGAAATCCAGAGCTGAAATACTTGTGTGACGGGTATTCTCTCGTCTTCCTGTGAAAGATGTCTGCTCTCGCCGTCTCATCAGTTTTCAACCTTGTTTGTTTCAGAACAGGATAATAAATCTATGATTTTTTTTGCTATTTTAAATAGACTTTACTATGGTATCGGATTGCGGGTTAGTGAAAGTATTTGTTTGCATGCCCCGTGTTCAGTACAAAAAGCTTTTCACTGAGACAATATAGACAAGAGTTCAGTTGTCGTTGTCATTTGAGAATTGTTTTCAGCACTTGTCAGGCGCTCGTCAGAGATGAGTTAATGCCAACTGTGAGGAAACACCGAGGACTTACCGGCCATCGGGAGGGGAGAAAGATGAGTGTTCATCCTCCTCGCAAAGGTTAAATTCAACTGCGTCTGCAAAATGTTTTTTTTTTGTTTGTTTTTATTTTGGCAGACAAATAAGTAAACAAATCATCTGACCTGGTGAGTTTTTCCTGAAATGTGTTTATTTCCTGAGGGATTTGGATTTGTCAAGTGTTTGATTTCCGTTGCAGAATTTTTTCCTTTGTTTTGTTTTGTTTGCTTTCACGAGGTTTTTACGTCTTGACAGAACTGAAATGATGCAATTCAATTTCTACCTTGTCTGTTTTCTATGTCATTCTCGAGTGTTCTCGAAAAAATTCCAGTCTCTCTGTGTTGTATCAGTTTCTCGGCATTATTTTCTGTTGACGTTGTTTTTGTTTTTGTTTTTGTTTTTGTTTCCCCCTCCCCCATTCTCTCCCTCCCCCATTCTCCCCCTTTCCTCCCCCTAGCCGTCCTCTCGTCCACCACCCTCCCCTCCCTCCATTCCCCGCGGCGCTGTCTGCCGTCCTAAGTCAAAGAGTCCAAGTTGATCCTCAGACGGCAGGAATTACAAGCCAGAAAGGACGCCATCTTTTGATTAAAACTCTTCGATTTTCGTAATGAACCATTCAGTCCCGGGGTTTATAAGCCTTTTTCTATGGCGTGCTATGGCAAAACACCGCATGTACGCCAAGAACAAAAATTGTACAGGACACTCGGGATTGTTGTTACAGGACGGTCGTCGAATGACAAACCCGAACAGAGAAACTACTGAGATGTGTTGGGTGCTGAGTTGTGGCTTTGGCTTTTTATGTAAAATACCGCTGTCCCCTTTCATCTGCCATAAAAGGGAATTTTTCAAGTGATGCGGAAAAAAAAAGAACATCCGGGTGCCGTCCCATCCTGCGAGTCGTTCATTTTCCATTTTCTGTAACTTAGAGAAACTTTTAATCGCACAGAATTCTAATTATTACCCAGATAGAAATATACAGTGCATTTCATAGTATAAAATGATGCTAAAGAGGGCGATTAGTCCTGAATTGTCAGATACGGCCTTTTTCTGTAATACGTCAACCTTCCCTCTGGCGTCGCCCCCCCCCTCCCCCCCTCTTCAGCAACTAATTTGCTGACTCATGTAGTAACGTGGGCATAGAAAATCTGACTTGATATTCTTAAAGGTCAACGGTTGTCGTTTTTTCCCCTATGAAACACAGACAGGTTGTCATCTTGATCTCTTGTCGTATTTCAGGGCTTAAGTGATGGCCATTGTCCGCTAGACTGGGGACAGAACTCAAAGTGGGTCAGCGAACATTAGTTTTTCATCAACGGGGCATTTTTCAGTTCAGACAAGATAATGGCGATTGGCTGAAAAATGGATGAATTTCCAAGAAATGAAACAATAGACGTGACAGCCGCTGTAACTGAAGCCATTTTGGCTGGGTCTGACAGGATGAAATATTAAATGTGATCCTACTGAAAAAACAAATATTTTTGTTGGAAAACCCGAAGTTCAACAAAAAGTTTATTCGTTGATGATGGATATTGTTTGTTCCTCGTAGATGGAAATTACGTCTGAATCCCACTGATTTACTTACGTAGGTGGAAGTTGATTCCTTACGCTTTGGCAGACAATTCTGTGGAAAAATACAGACTTTTTCTGCTTCATTTTTTTCCCTGTCCATCTTAAGCGTTTTTCAGGAGACAAAAGTGGGAGGTTCCATTAAATGAAAAGAGATAAAAATTGGTTGCAAATCGAAATCCAAAGAGTTAAGTGCATTCAGACGTCTACAGGCAAAACAATTCAAGCATTTCTGAGTCTGAAGAAAACCTCTTGTTGTATTGCCATTAGCCATAGATGGATTTGATACCATTTTCTCCTGCTTGGGGGACAACAACAACAACAACAACAACAGCAACAGCAGCAGCAACAGCAACAGCAACAGCAACAGCAGCAGCAGCAACAGCAACAGCAACAGCAACAGCAACAGCAACAGCAACAAGAACAAGAACAGCAGCAGCAGCAGCAACAGCAGCAGCAACAGCAGCAGCAACAGCAGCAGCAACATCAACAACAAAACAATTTTTTGTGGCGTTCTGAAGTTCTTTGGATTCAAGTGTGCGGTACGAGCTTGGCTGTCTGTGAGTCCTCTTTGCTTAGGATAGCGACACTGTAGGTTTGTCTTATGTTACACGGGAGATGTCCCCAACCTAAACCGGTGACGAGATGATCTAGAGGGTTGGTGCCCGCCTCTAATGATGAAGGTGCCGCGTTCGATCCCCGGTCGGTGCAGGCATGTTGGATTTTTTTTTGGGGGCGGGAGGGGAATTCGTGTTCTTGAACCTGTGGTGGGTACAATCGAGCACCTAGTCTTCTCGGATAAGGACGAAAAACTTGGAGGGCCCATGTGCACATTGCGCGCGTTATAGATACCATGGCAGTTGAAAGTGGAGAAGAGCAGGCCGAACAAGGGCCGGTGCCCGGGCAAAATTCTAGAAAAAAACTCATCTCTACCACAAAAACACACAGAAAGAAGAAGAAGAAAACTAAAAAGAAGAAAAAGTGATGTGTAAATGTCAAGGACAGCGAAATCTCCTACAATAAAGAGCTGAAATAACCTAAGCCTCCCTCATTTCTCCCCCTTCCCCCCAGTCACTCATCAGACTCACGCGCCCCCCCCCTCTCCGTCTCCTAAAGGTCTGAATCACCCCTCCCCGCCTCCCTTCCCCAAAACCCATCTCGATTCCTTCTCTGTTACCTGGTAAGTGAAGCTGGTAGTTAAGTGAATGGTGAAGCTTGTCAGCTGTTGTCAGTGTCTCCACTGGGGGGCGGCGCCGCTCAAGCCGCTAGCTTTGTCTTGTGTGGATGTTCCACCATCAGACTGTACTGTCTCCCAGCTCACTGGGCTGATTGAGGGAAATATTTCCAGTTCCCTGTACCAGACATCTGAATTAACTAACTTCAATGTGCAATTTGTTGTCAATTACATAGTCTGTCTAGCAATCAAAACGAGCATTCTCCTGTCACTCGTTTGGAAAGTAATGTACCTTATTTTGTAAGAGGGTTTGTAGACCGAGACATTACAATGTTCTTTTTGTTTGGAAAGACGAACCACCACCCACGGAGTCGAGCCTTGTTGTGCGTCGGGTTTGACTGGACTTGAACTTCATGTTAATTAGCTACCGAGGCAGAAACAGAATTGTTTCAGTTTCACTAGTGCGCGAGGTCACTTGTTAACTCCAGAGTCAGTTAACCTCAAATTCAACTTCTGACATTGACATCCAAAGACGCAGATCACCAAATGTCACCCTAGAGTCAGCATATAAATCAAAGATCTTCAGATTAACTTAGGTTTATCTTAAAGTAGCAGTGAGCGTGACGTTTACTGCAGCGTTTCACCTTAGCAATTCTTTAAGTTGGACTTAAATTCCCCGGGCTTCGATGCCAGAAGCTGTGGTTGCTGAAAGCTATCCTTCAGGAATTATACCTGTCTTGCTATCTCTCCGAGCCAGTTAACTACCTAGAAACGCCCTCCACCCTCCCCCGGGCCACCAAAGCTTTCTTCCACCCGTGGGGCCGACAGAGGGTTATGTCATATGACGGGTGTGTATCCCCCCACCGGCCCGGCCTTGCCCTGGCTCCTTTGAAGTTTCACAGGGTGATAATTGTGAGCTGGTAATGAAATAATCATGATAAGCGTAATGCCTCCCCCCCCCTTTCTTTCACACACACACACACACACACACACACACAACTCCTGCTGAGGTTCTGTCAGACTGAGGCCAGGGTTGAGTGGACCGCCGCGATGACAGGTAGACGGAGGCCCGGCCATTTCTGTCTGCCTGACGCCTGGACCTTAGTCAAGAGGAACTCTGCTAGTGATTAGACCCTCGTGTCCTATCTCGGGATAAGTCCGGCTTGGTCTGGACGTGCAGGAATTCTCTGGCTGATCTAGTTATTCGGAAGGCTGTTGTGACTTGCACGTACGTACCCCAGGCGTTTTGCGCGAGGGGCGCGTATGTGTACGTTCCCATCCCTAACACCGTCCTTATCCTCAACCCTAAATCTTATCGAATCCCTAACCCTGTCCCCCACCCTTTCAACCAAAAAAAACAAAAACAGAAACAAAATCTGGAAGAATAATTCATTAAGGCTGTTGTTAAGAGTATTTCGGGAGGAGCTCTCTAGCTCTGGAGCCACCAAAGGCTTTAAGATACGTACCCCTAGCGCAAAAAAAAACAACAAAACTTGGGGAACGTACGCACTTGTAACATTTTTGTTCGAAAAGCCATTATCCTATATTCACTGTTTTGTCGGCATCTGAATCCTGTTTTCCCTGCTCAGTTATGCCTGTGGGTGAAAGAACAGTCTCAACTCCTCTTTCAGTTGAGTGATGATCGAAGTAGTTTGAGATGAAATTTATAAACCAATTTCGAGTCTTTTGTCTAAGCTAACTTTTTAAATCGAGTTGCTTTCAACATTTTGAACACGTGAGTAAACAACAACAAAAATTATAAATGGTGGGTGGGGTGGGGGGTGGGTAAATCATTTCCTTCTTCAGGGCCACGCCAGCTCTTTGCTTTTTCATGCCCGCTTTATACATCCTTGTCTCCGCCCCGTCCCTCTTTCCTTCCGGAATTGTCCGTTAACCTTGGATTACAGACAGGGAGGACAGACAGAAAAAAAAAAGGGCGAAGGAAGAGAGAGAGAGAGAGAGAGAGAGAGAGAGAGAGAGAGAGAGAGAGAGAGAGAGAGAGAGAGAGAGAGGCATCTTCAATGCTTGTGTTGAAGTTAAAAAGGGAGATAATTGCGTGCGATTTGGAGCGAAGGGAGGGCACTCGTGCTGGCAGCGTGATGGTAATTGTGAAATAATGATACACTTCCATAAATGAACGGGGTCTTTTTTTTTTTCCTTTTTATGATAAATGTTGCTTTTAACTGAATGAAACTTACCCGTCCACGGGGGAAATCTTCGGATAGAGACATAGAACAATTTTGTGGCATTAATATCTGTGGCGAGGTCTGTTAGTGCCGTGTTTTTCAGGGGCCTGGCAGGGAGGGAGACATTCCCTGGAGGTTGCTCAAAATACGAAAAAAACAACAACAACAAATGCATCTCGCCTGATGCTGATCTAGATGTAAGGGTTAAACTGATGGATGACGATTTGAGGGTTAAAACTGAAAGGTGTTAGAGTTAAAACTGGCAAAACCGGCCATCTTTACAGTACAATACAGGGGGAGAAAACTCTAATGGACAAATTCGATATTCATTTTTTGCCACAATTTTTTATTTCAGCCTTTTTTTTTTTTTCTTTTTTCATCGAGCTTCTCTTCTGCTGATTAAGCATACGGTGAAGTTGATTGATTTGTATTATCGATTTATCGATTAGTGCAACAGTGCGCGTTCATGCATCTAAAGACCTCGTGTGTGCGTGAGCGAGAGTGCATTTTGCCAGTATCCAAAAGCGAGTGCTCGCTGGCAGTTGGCGCGGATTTGCAGGCTGTGTAAGTGACGTCATTAATTGAAAGAGCTGCTGCGTGTCATTTTCACGAAATGTCGATGCTTTGTGCTAAAGTGGGCTAAGTGCTCACTCTGAAAATCATATAAATAGTCTGCATGAAGGACAAGGCAAGCCGTTTGTAAGAATGTTCTAGATCACTGACAATATAAACCTACATCAATATTGTAGGTCTTACATTCTTTACTGCCAGTAAGAATTGTGTTAGGCAAATATCTTTGATAAAACCAACACGAAATTGGCATTTTTTGTTTGTCGTGTGTATTGTGAAATTGGGTCATTCTCGCCATCATGAAGATGGATGTGAGTACACTTAAAACTCGCCCGGACGAAATGAGATTTAGCGCGTGATGTCGGAAGCGCGTGACGTGAGCAGATCTACAATTCTCCAAGCGAATGACCATCCGTGAAATCTTTGAAAAATGTGCTGACAACTCGTCAATTTCCAATCAGAGAAACATGCATGCCTGAATTCTCTCCCCCCCGAGGGCAATTTTTTTTCTCCACTTTTTTTGTAAACATTTTTTCTTTCTTTTCATTTTTGTCTGGCAGAAAGAATCACCACAAGTGATCTAGGTGAGGGAACTTCAAACAGTGGAGTAGATTACACGTGGCTTTAATTCGTGAATCTATTGGCCTAGCCGTCTCTGACGTAATGAGCTATAATTAGATATGTTTACTTCATTAAAATGGAAACCGCTGAGGCGAAATGTCAATAAGTGAATGAGATGGGGGAAGCTTCACCTAGATTAAAAACCAAATCCGTGGCGATCTGGAGCAGATGCGAAGGGGCGGGGGAAGGGTGGTTCTGGAATTTTCTCTCTCCTTTCTGCTCCCCTCCCAACTCAAGCTGGGGTTAATTCTGTCCTCGTGTCAACTTTGAAGTCAAATTTTTGCCCAAACTGTCCCCGGGAATCTTCCTTGTTAGAGTCAATTTTCTTGTTTTCTGTGCGTTTTAAAGGACGATCTCAGTTTCCTTTGAAGTCACGTTCTCCTGGTCTGGGGAAATGTGGAGATTCTGCCTACCACTGGCTGCCTACCCGGTTTTTTTTTAAATTATTTTTTTCATTTAATTTTTATTTTGAAGAATTTTGTCCGAGAATTGGACGGAAATTCAATTACTGGAACAGTTTTATCAGAAACAAAAATCACCTGTTCAGTCAAAGTAGAAGACTGGAATTTAACCCTTAATGTAGTTAATAGTACACAGGTTCTTTACGATGGAAGTGTTTGGTTCACAGTCAGTCTTCAAAAAGTAGAACAAATTATTTAACCGTCAGTATTTGGGACTGGAATAATCTGTTTATGGTGGACAATAAAACAGTTACAGCCACGAACTGGGTATATGATCATGTGATAGAACTCTTTTACTCCGAGGTCCTCTGTTTTATTGAGACAAAACAGTTTAAAAAATCACAAACATACACTTGTAATTGTAAATGTCGGTTTCCGTAACTAACTACATACACTCTGGCCTGTCCCAGCAGTTAGACTTCGCGCATAATAATCATATTGGGTGCGCTATAGCCACAGTTACCCTCAGCGGCCTTACATCCAAAGTTTGGCTAATTGTACGTCCTTGATCTTGTACATGAGAGAAATTGGTGGTCAGTCAGCACAATCCGGGTGGTCAGGAGAGATCAGTGCAGTAAGAGGAAAACTCCCCCCCCCCTCCTCCGGCCACCGCCCCCCACAGACTTCTCACTTTCCAAATTGCGTTAAGCCCTCGTCCACCCCTCCGTGTATCACCCTATCCCTGGAATGCAACTTGTGTCAACACACATAGCTCTATTGTTATCTCGCCCACTGGGTGCAAGATCAATACGAATAACGGTACACTACCCCAGCTCTACCAAAATCTGTTAGCTCAAGTCATCCATGATACAATACTGAAAACTACCTGAAGTAATCAGCTACCGAGTCATGGCGTCTTGGTCATGGTCTACTCTCAACTCGTGCTCAGTTTCTTGCTCGTCACCAACATCCGCCGTGGTGTCTTTTCAAAATGTCTGTCTTCCTCCAGTTTGTCTTTTCCAGACCGAGAACAAAACGAGTTTGTTTGTTTTTTCCTGCTGCTACTTTGGATAGTCTTTGTTTTCTTATGAGTTTACGTGATTATGGAACGCTTTTCTCGTCCCCGGCATCCAGATGGTGTTGACACTTACAAAATGGAGCAATCCCGCTTTTGAAAGCTCATCATCCGGGTATTTAGACACAGCTGGGACATAATCTCCCCCTCCCCCGACCCCTCGTTTGTACATCACAACATCGTGTGCCCATCTCGTGTACTTGGGCCGGCCTGGCCGGTGTGGTCCGGACCTGTCGCATAATGAATCAAGCAAAGCACAAAGCTGAGAGAGAGATTGGAATCTTGGGTAGTACGGCCAAGGTGTGATGTTTGTACAGCCAGACCGAGGGTAGTCCGATGTCTTCAAGTCAGTCAACCATATTTCTGTAGGGGTCAGCTGGGGTTGGGTATAGAGATCTAGTTATCATTGACCATCTGTTTACTTTCTTTCCCTGTCCTAACATAACACTATTTGATATGGGCTTTTTCCTGTTAGATTCTTAGTGATGAAATTTCAGTTGACCAGTCTCTTAAAATCAAGCTTCAGTAAAAGCATCCCCCCCCCCCTTCTCAAGAAAGGGTGCAAATTGGCTGTTATCGAGCCAAGGCGCCGTTAAACTCAAACTCAAACAGTCCTTGTCCACGTAAGCTCAGTTCTGGTGTTTTGATATAGAAGGGCTGTGGAGAGCTGGGTACAGTGTAAATCTTATGTTGACAAACGGTCGTTTTTTATGGAGGTTTGATGGTTACGAAGATTCCAACAGCACACTAGTTTGTTGGTGTGTGGTCAACAACTGCGCATGTAGGGCTGTGTAGTGGACTGGTCATTGCGGCTTATCAGTCAATGTTACATCAGGGCTATTTTCCTCAGTCAGAAGTTTGGGACAGAAGGTCAGGTGGGAAACTGAATGCCATAATATCATTCTTATCTGGATGTTTGGTAGTTGTTGTTGCTGTTCCTGTTTTCAAATTGCAGCGAATTGTGACCATGTATTTTGGACTTTTCTGTTTTGCCCGAGAACGGGATGAGATGGGGTGGAGGGACCAGGTCTGTCTAGAAAATCTGCGGCTTGTTCCCCCCCCCCCCCACCCCCGCCCCGGTGAAGAGAGAATGAGAAGAGCAAACTGATTCTTTCTGTCAAACATGGAAACACCCAGAAAAGAGTACTCGTTGTATCATAGCAGACACGGGTGACACCATAGACCTTGGCATCTGTCTGTCTGTTTGTCCACAATTTGATTGGGTCGTCAGTTTTGAAGGGTTGAATCCCCTGGGGTATGCGAGGAGCGGGTGGCAAGTGTTGTTCTTTCTGGTTATTCCACCCGTTTTCCTCCCTGGCATGTCTGCTCGCGGCCAGGAGTGGTCGGTCCTGTGTGCCAGGAGATTGTCGCGAAGGTCGGCCCAAACAATTAGTCTGAGCTTTTGGTGATAGTTTGTTTTTTTTCTCGGTTGTTCTCTCTTTCCTTCGTCTTTTCACCTCCCTGAAAGCCTGCAGCTGAGCCGTGTGGTAATGGCCCGATAATTCAGCGGTTTATCTCAAAAGACCCCCCCGCCCCTCACCTCTCTCTTCTGTCTGTGTCACTTTCTCTCCATCTGTCTGTGTCACTTTCTCTCCATCTGTCTGTGTCACTTTCTCTCCATCTGTCTGTGTCACTTTCTCTCCATCTGTCTGTGTCACTTTCTCTCCATCTGTCTGTGTCACTTTCTCTCCATCTGTGTGTGTCACTTTCTCTCCATCTGTCTGTGTCACTTTCTCTCCATCTGTCTGTGTCACTTTCTCTCCATCTGTCTGTGTCACTTTCTCTCCATCTGTCTGTGTCACTTTCTCTCCATCTGTCTGTGTCACTTTCTCTCCATCTGTCTGTGTCACTTTCTCTCCATCTGTCTGTGTCACTTTCTCTCCATCTGTCTGTGTCACTTTCTCTCCATCTGTCTGTGTCACTTTCTCTCCATCTGTCTGTGTCACTTTCTCTCCATCTGTCAGTGTCACTTTCTCTCCATCTGTCTGTGTCACTTTCTCTCCATCTGTCTGGACCTCCTCCAATTTTTCCCTCGTTATTTGTCCACACATCCGTCATCATACCCTCGCCATCCCTAGCTTTCCCAGCCACTCCATTTCCCATCTCTCCTGCATATTGTCCACCTGTGTTTCTCAGCAGTCCCCGGGGTGAGCTTCTACTGCGACAGCCCAGCTTTTTATTCATGGCTTGTTCTCTCCCTTGTTCATCAGTCATGGCTTCAGTTCAATTTATGCATCTCACGTGCGGCAAACTTTCCACAACCATTTTTTTTCTGTCCTCGTCAAGTTTGTCTGAGTTTCCCCTTTCCTTCTATGTTATTCACTCTTATCATTTTTCCTTTTTCTCTCTGTTCCTTCGTTCGTTCTTTGTTTCTTTTTGTCACTCAAATCAAAATCTCTCAGATGACAATTTTGTAGATGACTACTTTTCTCTCTGTCTATCTTCGTTTTTAACCACTCTCCATTCCTTTCCACATCTTCTGACGTGTAGAGCTGAACTCGTGTATAAAACTGAGCTGATATTCACGCGATGGGAACTATTCATAAAGAACCCAGGGTGGGGGATGAGTGACCACAACTTGTGAAAAATGTAGGGGTGGGGGTAGGGGGGTAGGGACATTAAGTACGTTTTTCAGTTTGGCGGAGGAAAAAGGCACATGTAGAGGGGTGGGGGGGGGGGGGAGAGTCAAAAAGTATCCAAAAAACTGAGCTCACGTCGGCCTACTTTTCGGATGACCCCTGCTGACTTGGAGGAGGAGGGGGCCGGGGGGGGGGGGGAGTTGAATTATCTAAGTCGTCAGAGAGGTAGAGTCGCACCAACGTACTTTCCCTGTTCTCCGAACTCCGTTATTCCCTCCCCTCCCCCCCCCCCCGCGGTCGCCGGCGCTGGGGTCAAGGGTCACACGGGGCTATTGTCCAGTGCTTGAGTGTCGATGTTTACTACATGTCTATTGTCCACCACTTAACGGGGTACTTGTAACAGTTTCCGAGAGACCTGAGACATGCCGGCGACACTGCGGCATAGAGCGCGTGGCCGCTGCTGGGAGGAACAAAATGGTCAGACAACTTCAAAGACCGAGCCGACGGTCGAGATGTCGCCAATATAACGGTTTTATCCTTTCATACCTGGCTCCAGTCTGCCGGCGGGCTTACCTGTCCGACACTCCGGCATGTACCAGCAATACAGGTGTTGGTCACGTTTGATTGGTTGGCGATACCTTGATCGTGGGGTACCTGTGGGTACCCGTGTCACCTGAGCTGGACATGCTATGGTCTTACTGTCTAACCGACAAATGGTGATGGAAAGGGGAGGGGTTGGTGGGATAGAGAATGTGAACATTTCGACAAAGCCGCAGAAAAAAAAATGTTAACATTGTCTTAAAGGAGCTACAACGCGATTAACTAGCTGAGATGATGGGTGGCCCACGATACACACATAACTCTACAGACAGGATTGTTCAGGTTAAAGAACAGAAAAAAGTAGATTCGCGAAAATACATCAGCTCCGTCTTACTATCTGTGGCATTTCTTGCACCCTTTTTTGTTGTTAAAGTTCCTAGCATTACCAACTCGTTTTCTTGATTGAGGAAATTCTTGTTTTGGCCTTATTTTCTACGAGCAGCAAACTTTGTTATGACGTTTTTGTCTCTGAAATGCTGACGTCACCGTGAAACGGAATGAGGTAATCCATTTCTTGTATTCCAGAATAGATGAGCGAAATACTTTTTTTGCCCACGAGTGCGCCATATTTACATCGCTGGAGGAGTTCACGAGGGTCGCACGGCGAGAGACTGGTTACTGTATGTGTGCGTACATGTCGCCGTTTGATTGGGTCCAGGCCTCGCTAGGCGCTATCTGGTATCGGTGTCGCCGGAGCCGGAAGTAGACCCCAGACAAGGGTAGAAGCCGATCGGAAGACAGGCCCGGTGGTCTCCCCGTGCGAGTTGCTTTCATCTAGGTTTTGACTTCCTGAACAAAACATAAGCTGACAGACACAGGGTAGCAGCCCACCCGACTCCGCCATAGGTGGCGTCTCGTTTCGACATCAGAGGTGGGGAACATCCAGGGTAGCCTTGTGATTACCAGCAGGTATTTTTACCTCCGCGTAGATTTCCAAACTGACGACACCTTGGGGTTTGAGTTTTGTGCAGTAGATACAGAGAAACATCGCATGTAAAGGTTGAGGGAGGGAGTACTTGCCTCGTCTTAAGCTTAGCTCTATGACCTTCAGTGTTCTGTTTGCCTAAGCTGTAGGTAGTCTGTGACCCACCTTTATTTTGTATTGGAGAGGCCGGGCTAGATGCTGGGGAAAATTTAGACAAAAGCTTTGACTCGCTAGGGATTGATGGTTCCCGCGCTGACGGTGGGACCAGAAATTGTTGCCAGCTGGGACAGCAAATGTTGAATGAGAGAAAGACTCGTGTACCTGGCCACCTCTGTATCGCTTCCGACAAACAGTCAGAAAATTTTCTGAATAAACAACTATTTTTGTGGTCATTGTTAGATCTCAGAAAAACTGCTTTTCGTGAGATACCATCCCCTGATTTCGACGGATCAATATATTCAAACAATTCGAGAGAAAATATAATTTCGTTAAGATCTGGGATAAATTCCTAAACCCGAGTGTTTACAAATAAAGTTCAGTATGAGATTGCCATTCTCCCTGTGTGTCTTTCCTCTTGTCTGGTGCTACAAGATCACTTTGGAAACAATCAAGCGTGTACCTGAATGCACCGTTTATTTGGTGGGCCCCATCAAACAACAAACCTGATCAGACTCGATGTGGAAACAATTGAGGGAGTGAAGCCATGGATGTCTCTTGTCTTACCCTCGCTCATGCCTCACACAGAGACCACACCTTTTGCCTTTTGTCTTCGGAGATATATAGGGGTTTTGATTTGGAAGATATTGGGAAGAGAGATATTCTGAGTTCATAGTTTGTCAAAAGTGTGACGTCAGTGTGCTGTTTCCTTGGAGAATATCACTACATGTATCTGTAACAAAGGTAAACTTAACAACAAACATGAGCGTCACTCACATCTTGTTTTCTCCGTGAGCTTCCATTATAGTCTGTTCATTTATAACTGTTCTTTTCCGCAGCACTAAGTTGTGAACTGGCCATTTGAACTGCTGTATAATTATTGTCTGTAAACGACTCGATGAAATACAGCTCCTCGGCAAAGTTCGTACAGTACGGTGGGTGCTGTATAGTCATTAGCTCGTGCTAGCGCAAAATCGAAAGGCAGGGACTCGAAAAAACAACAACAAAAAATTCAAAAAACGGTCATTTTCTGTGAATTTCGAAAATGTATGCTATTGGAAAAGAAACGGAATAAGCAGAAATAATTTTATTCTCAAATTTCAAATATTTGCTCGACGACGGCGACAACACTAGACAGAATAACAAGAAGAAGAAGAAGGGGCACCGACTAGGGCCGACACCCGAGGCTCAGTTTGAGAGCATCATGGGGGAGGGGATGGGCCCCCGTACCTAGCTACCCTATAATCTCAAATCTGCACATGTTTAGAGGATCAACAGCACGGGAATTTGATGATCAAGGGGAGACAACAGCCCCAAACAGCAGGATATCATGAATAAATAATGAAGTTTGGTGCAAACATTTCACACTTTTCCCTCCTCGTTCTGACAGATCTGTCCGATTTATGCAGTTTGAAGTGCACATCCTGAGAGTGAAGTGTGGGAAGGGGGCAGGATAGATGAGCAAAGGGAAATCGCAATGCACAGGGGGCCGGGCAGAGCCGGGCTATATTTTATCATTGGTATGAGATTAGGGCTTGGAGCATGTAAAGCTGAAGATCGACTTCTCCCACAGCGTTCAAATGGCATCCACTTGACCAGAGGTGGGTCGGGCCTGATCAGATAATCATAAACTTTGATACGCCAAAAGTTAATTCTTACACTTTCGACCTGGGGCTGTAAAGGTCAGTTAGTGCAAGCTGCTGCTATGTTCAGGTCAAACGTCCATTCGATATTCACTCTGTGTCAGACTGTAGTAAATATGTCATCGCGAAGTCGCTGGAGCCAGACGTTAACATCAGAGAATAAATCCGAAGATCTGAATCTGGTTTGGGGAGAGACAGAAAAATCTGTTTAAAATTGACGCTAAAACAATTGTAGAAAAGTACATAATTGTGTGGTGGTGCCCCTTGACGATTTGTGCACTTGGATAACCTTTCAATGCACTTTGGACTGTCATATTATTCAATCTGTTGTATGCACTCGTGGGGGCTCGTTGAGGATCACAACTAATCCAGCCCGGGGGGTTGACAAGGGCTTGAAATTTCGCTGTGTTCCGCATTTGAGTCCAGGTCCACGTCATCATGCCGCACTGGAAGACTGTTCAGTTCCACTGCTAGATCCACCTTATCTCCAGTGATTTTGATGAAATTCCACTGGTATCTGATTTGGAGTAGGTGTCAGCAGGAGCTCGGCAGGAGAGAGAATTCAATCCACATGTTCATGTAATCTTAGTGTAAGTGCTGAAGACAAACTCTGCTTGGTGTGACCTTGTGACCTCATTCCCTGCAATATTACACAATTGCCGATCCTACAGTAACTTTTGTTGGCATTATCAGTGAATGTCACTGTAAATCCTCTGACAATATTTATACCGTCCCGCGAGACAGGACAGTGTGCGCCAGTCTAGGACAGATTCACTTAGAGGACATTTTTTTATCCAGTGACATGATGTAAATTTTATGATCTATCTTGGTTATAGTTTTACACGATCTCGTGGTTTCTTTTGCTTATCACGGAATGGAGATTGAATAAACAGTAAAACGGGGCACAGCGAGAGAGAGAGGGAGAGAGAGAGAGACAGAGACAGAGAGAGAGAGAGAGATTAGTCTGATGATTCAGTTTCCTCCCCACACCCCCCCCCCCCCCGAACGCTCTTGAAACCTTGCTTTTGGATATGCGTTTTGTTGTTTTTATACAACTCTGGCAGATTTCATCAGTGGGTTAAATAAGTTGCTTGCAATATGGTGGGATGTCTTACATTATTCTGACAGGGTTTTACCTTTACCAAGCATCGGTGGGACAAAACAGGCCGTGGGGGTGGGGGTGGAGGGGGAATGGGCAATACTAAACTTGTCCGAATTGTAGGACATTAATAACGCCTTGAAAATAGTGACAAAAACAATTGAATCTGAGTGAGAACTTGTAGAATCTGTGAATGACTGCACAGTCAGAGAACTGGCTGTGGTGTCAAATTTTTTTAATGTTCAGAGTGAACTTGACCTACCTCTTTGTGCAGGTTTTTTCTTGGTTGTGTTATAAAACTTGTGGAGCGACAGACAGACAGACAGACGAACGAACAGACAGACAGACGGACGGGCAAATACATGTAGGTAGACGGACGGACGAGATTAGATAGATAGATAGATAGATAGACAGATGGACAAAGTAAGAGAGTTAGTGAGCGAGTGAGTGATAGACAGACAGACAGATAGATAGATAGATAGATAGATAGGGCGTGTGTGCATTTCCTTGTGTGTGGTGAAGGCAGTGAATGTTGACTACCGCCAAGATGGTATGTCATTGTGGGGTCAGTACATCCTGATGTCAGAATGAACAACCCCCGGCCTAGTGAAGATGCGGAGATGCTACGGAGAAAATGACCGGCCGGCTCTCGGCTCAGCATGGCCGGAGATCTTGTACCCGGGGCAAGCGCTTGTTATGAAAGACAACATTTTAGACACGGAACTGACGGGCGAGTTGAGGATGTTGTCTGGCTAGATGTCAGAGGTACTGACTTCCCCGGGGCCAGGGTCCTGTGACATCCTAGGTCAGGTAGCATTTCGTCTTCCTGGGGGGTCAGTTCCTGAAATGCTGTGGTCTGCGCAGTCCTGGAGATGTAGCTTGTAGCGATTTCCGTGTAAGATGTTTACTTTTCTGTTAAGATTGCTTGTAGCGTCAGGTGTAGTCAGAGAGATATTACACTAACTTAGCGTAAGATATCTCTGGGGGTAGTTGTCTGACGTGGACACGCAGCGCCTCTTGTCGTTGCTGAAGGAGGTCGAAATCTAGTGGGTAATTCAACGGATTTTTATCATCTTTACAAAATTCATATTATATTCAAACATACGTTACGTTACAGACATTTTTCCTGTCAGATTTTTAATTTCACTTTTATTTTATATTATTGATAAGAATCTGTAAGTTGACAACTAATCCAAAGCAAGATAGCGAAAAAAAAATACCGCGAAAGGTGCAGAGTGGCCCTGTGTTCTGTCTGTCTGTCTTTTTCCCTTTCTCTCTCTCTCTCTCTCTCTCTTTCTCTCTCTCTTTCTCTCTCTCTTTCACCTTCCCTCTTTCTCTCTCCCTCTTTCTCTCTCTCTTTCTCCTTCCCTCTTTCTCTCTCTCTTTCTCTCTCGCTCTCTCTTTCTCTCTCCCTCTCTCTCTTTCTCTCTCTCGTTCTCTTTCTCCCTCTCTCTCTCTCTTTCTCTCTCTCTCATATTTGAAACTGAAGCGAAGAATTTTTGCTTTGTTATTGCTGTTACTTTCCACGTGTGTTTGAACTTACATTTTTATCACTTTCTCGTCTGTTCTCGCGCTCTGTGACAAACTGTTGGTGCTTGTAAACATTTCATCAGCCAGTGATGAGCAAATGAAGAGTGGAGCCCTCTGGGTTAAGTCTAGCAACCTTTATGTACGTTTTTTTGTGTGTACAGCGAGTGTTCTGTAGCTTTGCCATCGTTCGAGGAGGTCGCCGAGTTTTGTGGATATGCAGAGAGAGAGAGAGACAGAGACAGGGAGAGAGAGAGAGAGAGAGAGAGAGAGAAGAAACAGGGAACAGAGATGCTATAGTTTGCGTCCATTACTCTGATGTCAGTCAGTGTAGATTCAGAACTTTGAACTGTGGCGTTGTCCAGAGCACTGAGAGTACTGATTGATTCCACCATGTACAGTGAATTTGACGCATGAATAGAATACTATAGGGGGGGGGGGAGGGGGGGGGGGCAAAGAGTGAAAGGAAATACTTTGAAAAGGAGGATAGGGAATGAGTTTGGTATTTGCACTGCTGTGTACGACTGACATTTAGAAACAACTCGGTTGGACATTAAATGGGTACACATTTCTAGTCAAACCTTTTTTTTTTCTTTGCAAAATTCAGTGAGAGAGAATGTCTTACATTTTTTAAAAAACTACTTTGACAACGAATATCTGGAACATTCCGACACCCTGATAGCGTATATTGTTTTTAACACTGTGCATGTGTGTCTGTCTGTGTGGGTGCTTGAAGAATTTTTGCCTGAACTAAAAGAAGAAAAAAAAAACTGATACAAAAATGCAGAGGTTCAAGGTTGTCGATGAATTACATGAAGATAAACATCATTGGAATTTCAAAGCTATTTTTTTTTTTGTTCACGTTACCAACTTTGATGTTTAGGCTGTGAAGAACTGGAGTGCTGGGTAGAAAATTTTCACCCTACGACGAAAACACGTATAAGCTAGATCTAGTCAAAAGAACTTTTTTTAAAGAGTTTTTACCAATGTGTTAAAAAGTATATGAATGTATTTAATTCTATGTTAAATTTGACAGCTCTGAATACAAAATATAAATTAAAAAAGTCTATCTAAATAAACGGTTAAGGGCACAAAGTGGACGTTATAGTGCCGACGTGCTGCAAAACTCTAAACTGCTGGGTTTTTTTTTTAAAGAGCAGATTTCTTTCTGTCTGGGTTCTACTTTTGGGGCGTCTCAAGCTGCGTTTTCATATGTGCGGAAACGGAAACGGCAGTGAAAATGTCAACAATCCATCAAGTAAGACGAAGCAAGAGTGTTGCCGTGTGTACGGGAACGGCCATGAAAATACGTTTTCTATCTCAACACTTGAGTGCTTTTGAGGTTTCCGTTTCCGTTTCTGCCCAAGTGAAAAGTCAGCTGAATAGTTTCTTTTGGTGGTCAGAAACGGAAATTGAACAAAGCATAAATCGGGAGAACAACCAGAAATGTTTGTTTTGTGTGTGAAGCATGGACATTTTTTTAATCTTTGTTTTTTGCATTATACTTTCTTTTGTCGTACCATAGCAGAAAAGTTTTGTATACCACGGTAGGTGTTTGCAACCGATGTCGTCTCCACGTTGGCTGCAAATTCATCTTTCCCGCTGATATACCGAACAATGCAGGGCATCTTTTTTGTGTTTTTTGTTTGTTTTTTTTTCATTGTTAGCCGCTGCTGCAGGTAAATTTGGAAGAGAAGGCACAACTTTTGGTAATACATTTTTGTGAAAAAAATCCTCAAAGTCTTGATGATAAGGGTGATGTAGCCAGATAGAAGGCAGCATCTGCTTTCATGTCGTATATTGAGTGAGATAAGACTATCTGGCGCGTCATTTTGTTACTAAATATTGCTTGCCGTGTGTAATATAGGCCAGGATTTATGTAAGTACGGACAACTCTATAAATCGTGGCAAATAAACCAGAATTGTCTTATCTTCATTTTGTCAGGCGCGGAGATAGCACGATTTAGCTTTCGGCTGGATATTCAAAGCCAAAATTGCCTGTTACGACATTAATCCGGGAATTATTCATATGATATTTTGGCTGATTCCTGTTTTCTTCCAGTCTTACTCTAATAAATCTCCCCAGTACGTCTTCTGTTCTCTGCACTTTCACTCGATCGCTCACTCACTCACTCGTTTACTCACTCATTCGCTCACTCACTCACTCGCTCACTCACTCACCCACTCACTCACTCACTCACTCACCGCCTGCCTCCAGCCACTCAGTTCAACAACACAGTATCATCTCAAGTGTTCATTTTTCTTATCATCTCTCGCATTTTTTCTGTCTCTCTCACCATTTGCTCCCTCCCCCCCCCCCCCCCCCCCCTGCAGTTTTTGGGCATTCCAGTAGAAATTCTTTGTGACAAATCAGCTTTGGTCACTGAAAAGACCCAACATTTGACTGCATTTCTTTGTGAGTAGGTGAGGCGACTGATTGTGGTCGTCCGTTATGTAGGTCAATCGGCCGGGATCTTGGTATTCATGGAGATGGCAATCCGTTAATGATGATTGAAGCTTTATACTCGTTTCTTTGGTGTGTATGTGTGTGTGTGTGTGTGTGAGAGAGAAAGAGAGAATGTGTGTATACGAGTGCGTATTCTCCCATGGTTGGGTAAGGGGCGGCTAAGGACGTTAGTAATGATCGAAGCTTTGTACTGATTTCAGGTGTAGATGTGTATATATATCTGTGTGTGTGTGCCTATGTGCACCCCCTCCCCTACTGTTTGGGAAAGAGGAGGGGGTGAGGGTAGGCAGGGAGGCAGGACAAGATCGGGTGGGGCGGGGGGTGAGCCAAGAGGGAAGGGACGCCAGTTGATTCAGGAACACGCGATAGGTGAGCAGCAGCTGATGATGTAGGGAAGAAAGAACACGCAAGAGTCGTGACAAATCGACTGAAATATTCCTTGGAGGGGGGAAGGGGTGGGTGGAACTGGAAGATGAAGTACTGAGTTGCCGTGCAGATGTACTGTCAGCAATTAGAGCTCTCAGGTTGTTGTATTTCCTGTTGGTGATACTGGTGGAGATTTGTCTTCTTAGAAAGAGGAAATCCTAGTTTTATAAACTGGTTGTATTTCGGAGACTGGGCAGTGAAATAACCTGGGTTTGTCATTGTGTGTTAGTGCACTGAAAAGGTACATTACCGAACCTGAGGACAAACCTTGAGAGGTGTTCTGTGTTCTCACTTGCGGCATTCTTAAAGCTTTGTAAAGGTTGTTTTAACATTTTGATACCATTTCGGTCACGTTAATCTTTCATAAGTTTTTTTTTTCTACACTTGGTAAATTGATCTTGGGTACATTTGCGTTCATTTATGTTTCCCGAGTTAAACACTCTGCAGGGGGAAGTCAGCGAGTACATTCTGTTGATTGTGCGATTGAAATCATTTTGATTTCATACTCTTGACATTTTATGGGGAATTTTTACTTGGTAATGACTGAGTAGTTTGTCTGAAGGCCGGCACATGCACAGTTCTGTGAACAAACTCAGCCTTACCCGGCAGGCATAAGACCATTGTCGCCAATTCTAAGTCACATTCACCCTTTATCATCGTATAGAATGAAACATGTTCTAAGTTAGTACCACTGAGTTTTGTTTTTGTCGTCACGAAACGGAATTGAACAAAAAAATACAGCACGGCTCAAAGCCAAAAGATTTTCTATTTTTGCGGCTATCGTAAAATTTTGTATGTTTGGCAATATGGTATTTTTTCATACCACGGCAGCTTAAGCTGTTCAAACCCCCCCCCCCCCCGCCCCCCCCCTCCTTCCGACAACACCCTACCCCAACTCACACCCTCCAGGACTTCAGAATACCAAACACCAAACCAACCACAGTGCACAGTTGTGTAAATCAGATTACGTGACCTTTCAGCTGACGTTTTCAACAATCTTGACATTTAAAAAATGCGTTTTTTTTTAAAACTGGGACCCTGGGAGCCATTGCTGGGATCGGAACCCCATAGACTTGCGGGGAAAAACAACTGTCTAATGCATATATAGTTTTTCTTTGTTATCGATGAAATGAAGCGATACGAGTTTTTACAAAAATTTAATTGTGTATGAATGATGCAGGGGGATGTAAAGATAATATTATAGAGTTATCCGATTCACTGATTCAGTAAAGGTGGATTCTGGTTACATGCATAATTTATAATAGTTGCAAAAAGCAAAATTCATATTGGTTTTTGAAAAGGCTGTGGGGGGGGGGGGGGAGGGGGGGGGGTGAGTTGAAGTTAAGGATTTGTTTCGAGAGACTGGCGCAGACGTCGGGCGTGAATTTGTGTGTGTGATATTTTGTCAATGGTCTGCGTCAACAGCGAGCTGAGGTCTGATGGCGCCAGGGTTAATGAGCAGGGACAGACGCCTATTTACCCCCGGCCTTTCATGTCTCACCGGCGTCACAGCGACAAGTTGTACACCTGAAGGTGGTGGTTCACGCCCGCCTTGGGCTTGTCACAGACGCCAACTGAACGCACCAGTGTGTACCTAAACACACCCCGACCGTGGGCTCTCGAGACTACTTGTAAAAATGAAACTTAAAGCCACTGAATTGTTGGTGATGAAATATTTCATACCTACCTGGAGTCGATGATCACATATCTGATGCTGAGAATGAAAGTCAAATATTTGCTGTGATCATTGAGATCATTTCAAGTGTTTAATTTAACACAGCCGAAGCTTTACAAGGAATTCAATTAAATTGTCAAACAGGAAAGCTTTTTCCGGTATGTGTGTGGTGGAGGGGGGGGGGAGAGCGGTAGAATCAGTTATGTATGGTATTTGAGAGAGAGAGAGAGAGGAGAGGGAGAGAGAGAGAGAGAGAGAATGTGGCGGGAGAAAAAAGCTGAAATTTGCCAACTTCCGCCTCATTAAGATAGACCTTCTAATCTTTTCTTTTTAGGGGGGGGGGGGATGAGAGGAACACTTTGATTGAAGTCGACTTTCATTTGAATCAACATGTTTGAGAATTCAGCTTTCCTTTACAAGTTTTCATTTAAAGATCTGGACCACCCATGAATTTCTTCACGTCAGTACAAGTTTGCAATTTGGAAGACTGGAAATCATTTTATGGGCAATTAAGAATCTGACTTTGATTTTGAACACGTATGTGTGTGAAGGCACCTGTGTAAGACGGTCGCTCCACTTCATTACCAGAAGTTTTCTGGCTCAGTTGAAGGGTCAAATTGATGACGTGTACGAGGGTAACGCTGTATGATGTCAGTGACTGCCTGACCCACGTCCAGCTATACCGCACAGACAGACTGTGACAGTCCAGTTCAGATGTACACACAGCAAGTTCTGAGGCAATCGTGAGATATAAAGATTTCGACTCGTTCAATTGTTATAAAATTAGACCCGAATTTGTCAAACCGGGTCAGAGTTGTTATAAAGTTAGACCCGAATTTGTCAAACCGGGTCATGTAAGTTATAGTTTTTCCACCTGACGGCGGATCAATAGATAATTCGATAAACGGTGTCTTGGCGTCAGCTATTCAAAGTGGCAAGTCGATCTTTGTTGAAAGCTCAAAGTCGACGACTTCTCTGTTGCTGGCAGTTAAGAACGTGGCCTTCTGTCTGGGCGAAAAGCCGTTATATCGGCAGTTCATCCATAAGCCCATCTCTCAAAGCCCTCATAGACGTCCACCCAAGCAATCCACGGGCACCCCGAGCCGCGAGATGTCTGTACTTAAAAAGCTTGAGCCCCATAATTTTTGCAATCGTCGACAGGCTCGTTATGTGAAGTTATAGAGTACCGGCAAGACACCGCTGTCTCGCGCGATTTCATCTTTGACCAAGGAATGATACACTCATATAGCTTGTTAACCCTTGATACCCCGGGTAATTTGGCGGCTCTGTGGCACATACCGATTTGGGTACCAAGTTTGGGTCAGGCTTTTTTTTTATTGGTTGTTGTTTTTGGTTTTTCCGTCTTCCTCTTGTTGCTCACCCCTCGTTAATTACATTTCCTGGGTTTTGCTGTCTGCCACTAACGTCTACAGCTGATTCTGTCTCGCCCTATTTGGTTTCCCTGTAGATACACGGTATAATCATGCCACTCAGTTGTAAGACTTTTTACTTTTTATTTGCGTTATCCACGGGCGGAACAGCCCCAACCCACCCACCCCCCACGTCCTGTACTTTTAACCACTTCTGACAGTTGGGAGTAAAAACAAGGCTTGGACATGTTACGCGAAGACACATTTTTCTGCTTCTATGGGGCTCAGCCCCTGGTATCCAAGCCCCCCTCCCAAAAAAAAAAGTAAAATTGAAAGTTTTTAAAGAAATAAAAACAGTTATTTACAAAAAAGAAAGAACAAAAATGGCCACCTGTCTGTTGTGAATAGTGAGCTAATGGAGAAGTAGGAAGGTCTGTCATTCTTGACCTGTACTCAACTGGTCAACATTAGAAATAATTAAAGACCGAGTACGCCCGTTGGAGCCCAAGGAGATACTATCGTAGAGTGACCTCTGACACAACAGCGGCACTGTTTCTAGTAAACATGAGGTTGTCAATATCTTGGCTTAGCTGTAAACTCGGAGAGGAGATACTCCAAACGGATGGTTGAATCTATGAATTATTCAGTGTGTCTGTAGTTCTGTGTCCCCTGGGACATAATTCCATCATTAAAAAGCAATTCAAGTGGAGGGGGGATACAATGTTGACGTCAGACAAAAATTCATTCTGAATGGAGTTTCATTGTGCTTAAGATGTTAATATTGTTTTGGCGAGATAGAGAGATAGAGATAGAGAGAGAGAGAGAGAGACACACCCCCCACCCCCCAAAAAAAGCAACAAAAAAAAAACAACAGCAACAACCATTCTTGCAAAAAATTCTGTAATCTGTGAATTCTGACAAACTGAGCTATTTCTGAAGTAATCGATATTGTTAGTAATGTTACTGCCATAGACAGACAGACTGGCAGCCGTACAGACAGGCAAAATGGCAGGGGGATAGACAGACAGTTTCATATCCTAGAAATTGGAATTTGGATTTGTGCTAGTTCCACCTTCAATCTGCGGCTTTGTGATGTAGTAGCCGGTGCTGGAGATCAAGGTAAGTTGTCAGGTAGGCGTCACTTGTCGCCGCTGTCGACACTTCTAACAGGCCAATCAACAGTCGGCCAAGACTGGAATGTCGAGGTTGACCTCACACGGGAAACACGAGACAATAGCACTGGGCGGTTCTTTGTGTATGATCTTGGCAATTTCGGTTTTTTAATGAGATTGTGTAGGGAAAGCAATCGAGTGAGAATGGTAGGCGAAGTGAAACATTACCCAGCAGTCAGCGCTCAGCCAGACAAAATGGCTGTTTATGTAGAAGGCGTCATGTCGACGGCAGCTCGGATACTGGTGGTAAATTTGCAGTGAAAACGGCCAACCAACCAACCAACCCGTGCAACTATGAGAGAAGGGGAGGTGTGGAGGGTGTTTTTTGTGGTAGGAGGGGTAGAGGGCGTGTTTGAGCCCTTGAATATTTCTGTATGATCCCGACAATGCTCACATAGGGCTGAAGTATTGCTTGGAGCCAAGGTACTCGTGCATAGTTCTCGCACAGTTTAGTAATTGAGTGTGGGGAACTTTTTCATTGGTGTATGAACTTCTATTGAGGCAAGGAAAGAGAAAGTGTGACGATTGTCCACAAAGGAGAAAAAAAAAACTATCGCGATTGAAAGAGAATTGCAGTGGAAAAAGGAACAAATGAATTAATGAAAGAAAGATTAGGAGATCGCGAACCGCAACCCTTTGGGTGCCGAGATTGAAAAGCGTCTTTGTGGATGAGGCGTCGCGCGGCCTGGCCGAGAGATCTCCGTCAAGTCTGGGAATGTCGCCAGATCGGAGTCTGTGAAATCAGCTGAGAAAGTAAACAAGAGGAAAATTTGTACACGAGTGGAAATGGCCGACTGGACACGCCCACAACTTTTGCCAGGCATAAAAATATTCCATTTTGAACACGAGACGATAAAGAAAAGTATGATTAATTGAACTTTTTTTTTTTTGTCCGAGTCATGATTTTTTTTGGCTGAACTTAATTTCCAAGTGCGCCATTTAGCCCTTTGACTACTGACGCCGTGCAAGTTATTTTTTCTCAAATCTGGTTTATATTGCGATCCACTAAATTCAATTACTTTGTATTGTAGATATAAATCTAAATCAGGATATTGATCTGTGTTCCTTGGTCTTCATCGTTCAGTTTCCAATACCTAGACTAAACACACGGATAGGTCATTAGCAGGATCCAATGAAGTCCACAGTTAGCTGTAAGTTCTCTACCGATCCCCAAGTTTTTTCACGGTACTTTTCTCAGTGAGCAGTGTTTCCTATCTTAAAACTACATAATTATAATGGTGGACAGGTCTGTAATATATTATGTGTTCTGGAGTTTGTTCACTTGTCTGTATTTAAAGGCTTGTACTGGGGAATCAAAACCCGTAACTCGGTTAACATGGTGCTGTTTCAGTATTGAATGGGTTAAGGGCAACGTAAAAACTTGGAATTTTGTATGTCAGAAATCAATTGAGCCAGACCCTTGTCAGGTGGAGTAACCACAGACTGTTTATCAATACCGCAAATTCTTATCTCACACAATCAAGATTTACCATCCTGGGGAAATACCCCCACTGTAACTCGTTCTCAGTTTATATTCTGTGGCAGTCAAACTTTCAGCCAATGAGAATGACGCATCGCCATTGCCAACTAAATACTGTTAGCACTTTTGTACACACTTCTTTTTTAATCTGCATTGTAATGTCATGTTACTTTCTATCTCCGCTCAGGTTTTCAGTGCATTGTAATGTCATGTTACTTTCCATCTCCGCTCAGGTTTTCAGTGCATTGTAATGTCATGTTACTTTCCATCTCCGCTCAGGTTTTCAGTGCATTGTAATGTCATGTTACTTTCCATCTCCGCTCAGGTTTTCAGTGCATTGTAATGTCATGTTACTTTCCATCTCCGCTCAGGTTTTCAGTGCATTGTAATGTCATGTTACTTTCCATCTCCGCTCAGGTTTTCAGTGCATTGTAATGTCATGTTACTTTCCATCTCCGCTCAGGTTTTCAGTGCATTGTAATGTCATGTTACTTTCCATCTCCGCTCAGGTTTTCAGTGCATTGTAATGTCATGTTACTTTCCATCTCCGCTCAGGTTTTCAGTGCATTGTAATGTCATGTTACTTTCCGTCTCCGCTCAGGTTTTCAGTGCATTGTAATGTCATGTTACTTTCCATCTCCGCTCAGGTTTTCAGTGCATTGTAATGTCATGTTACTTTCCATCTCCGCTCAGGTTTTCAGTGCATTGTAACCTGCAAGACCTTTATCAACTGGAGAATTTCTTTAAATAATTAACGAAAGTTCATCAAGCCAAAAAGAATGAAATGGACATTGAACAAGGACGGGTGTGTTGATAAAATGTCTGTGTGTTTCTTAACGTAAAGTGGTACAAAGTAATGTAGTACAAACAATTCCTTGTGCAAGCCATTTTCGTGTCATGTCGGCTGTAGTAACTCTCGGGGATTTCGTCGTGTTGGATGATCAACGAGAGAGATCATGACGATATGGGGAATCGAAGACCGTCTCGTTTGGTACCAGAAGGGTGAGTAGCGTCACGAGATTCACTCATCCCCCCCCCACACCCCCCGGACCCCACCGCCTCCCACCCCCGGGCCCCACCGCCCCTACACCAAGATTTGGCCAGCTCAGTTTATGCAGATGGAGGTCACGGCTTACCAGCGTTCACAACGCTAAAGTCCCCGACCAATAAATCGGCGTCTAACGGTCTCGCCATTATCGTACCATTTGTGTACGTTTGTCTGTCTCAATGACTGTATTATGGTGTTTACGGTAATTTGGCTACATTATCTATCGTAAGCCCTCTGTTGCACTCGAGTCGCGGGGAGGAAATCGAAAATGAAGCAAAAAACAAGAAAACAACCTCTGGCCCAGCCAACACTTAAACAACCTGCCGTCCTGAAACTTAAAACTTGATTGTCAACCAGTTTCTGCTTTACCAACGCACCTCAATGCAAAGCTGTTGTAGAAGTTATGACTTTCTACCGCATACCATGGATTTTAATGTTTGCAGTTATCACGTTTTACGTCATAATGTTACGTACTGGCGTCCACCTGAATGTGATTGATTGTCTTTGATTTCTTTGTCAAATCTCTGGCATATGTCAACATTGTCTAGACAAAGTTAAAATGCACAATGTGCAAACCTTTTATAAGAAACCTCTATGAGTACTTATCACGGTATCCAGACAATGTGTATGCTGGTGTCATAGAATACTGTCGTAAAGAAATCTTACTGTGTCTGTCGAGAATACAATAACCAGCGCTAACAATGATTATAGAGATAACGAACGGTTATTGAAGCAAACAGGAAGGGAAGGGTTAAAGGCTGGCCAGGTTTTGAGTGTCACCACAGAGTCACCAATAAGATTGCATTTAGTTTGTGTGTCTGATCGACTTTTCATTCATTTTTCCGAGAATACCCATGTCAAATTGTGGCAAAAAGAAGACTGTTGTATGTAGCAAAGTGTCGCCTTGGAAATAATACAGAAACCACCCAATGAAACGCAAAGCTCTCTCTCTCTTTCTCTGTCTGTCTGTCTGTCTGTCTGTCTGTCTGTCTGTCTGTCTGTCTGTCTGTCTGTCTGTCTCTCTCTCTCTCTCTCTCCTCCTCCTCTCTCTCTCTCTCCCCCCCCCCCCTCTCTCTCTGTTTTAAATAACATTTTGAGATTACCAACATTTACTTAGCGTCTCGTCTCCTCAACCTAAAACCTTATATGCCCACGTCCGGTTTTTATCACCCCGGTGTCAAAAGTTAAATCACCAGAGAATGTTCGTGCATGCAGATATCATTTCCACCTTTCTTTGTGGCGAAAAGATAAAAAGACAGGCAATTTAATCCCCCCCCCCCCCCCGGAATGACAGAAGAACACTTTGTCATGCGATGCGAGACGACAGGACACAGGTATGCTGCACTACTACGGCGTGCGACGGGGAAATACGGTATACGCCAATCTAAGTCAAATTCACTTTTGAGCATCATTTCAGAGAATGAAACATGCGCATCTTGATCGTAATCTGTGTACAGTTGAATTGTGTCTTGTGTGCCAGGCCAATGTGTTTTAGTAACGGAAGCATATTGTGTGCACTGTTAATTTTGTGTATTTATTTGTGTGTGTATATATAATTATACATATGTGTATGTGCGCGCGCGCGCTATATATCATAATTTCTGTAACTGTATTGTTATGTATTCAATGATCAAAACAAATTTCCTTGTACAAGGACGAACAATATTTATCTTATCTAATCTTATCTTATCATATCTTTGATTCCACAATATAAGTTTGCACGACTAATAGTTTCTCTTGTCTTGACAAAATGGAAATTGGGCAAAGATCAAAACCGGACACAAAGCGAAAGTTTTTTTTGTTTTTTCTGTTGCATCTTTGGTTTAATTTTATTTGGGCAAATACCGTGTTTTTGTCTTCCTACGGGACCAACTACTGCTGCCGTGAGGGGATTAGAACTGGAGACGACCCGTTATCTGTCGTTAATCCTGTCCGCTCGTAAATCGCGGGTGGTCGGACAGATTAAATGCGGGGAAGATTTCATTGCATGCAATTTGAACTTTTTGCTGGTATTATTGGAGAGTTCTCTACTCGCCATGTCTAGGATTAAGTTTGTCGTTGAGAATTTTGTGTAGATGTAAACTGACGTCACTTCCATCTCTCTCTTGCTCCCGTAGGACAAAAGTAGTAGAAATCCATTGTATTTCCATTGTGGTCTTTCAAGCTTGGCTCTCACACTAACCAATAGATTAACCTACACTGGTCAGGTCATGATGCAAATAGGACGAAATTTGAATACACAGGGGAAAAATCAGGACAATGTATGGTCGAGGCTTAATTGTTTTGAGGGGGGAGGCGGGAGGCTTAATGGTGGCGGACACGATCAGAAGGAAAAGTGTTGGAGAGGAGACAGCTGAACATTTCCCAATGGGTGAAAGAGGAAGCGCAGTAAAAGGACAAGCCACGAATGTATGTGAGAGAGAGAGAGAGAGAGAGAGAGAGGGAGGGAGAGGGAGGGAGGGGGAGGGAGGGGGAGGGAGAGGGAGATGTTATGAGCAGATAATAATTATGCATTGTGCACGGATGGCGCGGACACTGTTCGACAGTCCCTAGTGGAGGAAGGTGGGTGGGTGGACAGATTTGATATTGAAACTATCCGATACTTGTTACATTGATCTGTGGACATGAGATGTGAAGGTAGAATGGCTGCTGCTACTCGGGAGATTCTCGATACCCGAGGAAAAAGAGACACAAGGCAACATAATTAAAGACGACATTTCCCGAGCGTTTGGACGAGGGTAGAGAGGACTGGAGATGTCCTCATGGTGTTTGATGTTCATTCTGCATGCGCTTTCTAATCTTGCCAAAAACACCAGCAGCCCAGCAGTGATCACGGGCTGCGTTCAGAGAAAGAATACAGTCATGCAGTGAAAAGAAGTGCAAGACTGGCCTATGTTGTGTGAAGTCACTGGCCAGCGCGTGTCTCCCTACATTGACAAGCCAAAGGAAGACTTGCCGGGATGTCCGCACGCCTCGCTGGCAAATTAATTTACTTGTTGCATGTGGCCTAAGGGGAAGAAATGCGCTGATGCCAGCCTGGCTTTGTTATCGATCTGTGAATGTAAAGACCTCAGTATTTACAAGTTGTTCGCTGTCCTGATGTCTCTGATTTCTTCATTAGACCCTGACCTGTTTCCTGTCCTCTCCCCCCCCCCCTCCCACCCTCCCTTCCTGTCGTGTCAAGACATCAGGAACTGCCAAGGGATAATGTCCATTCTGTGTGTCTTCTGTACTGAAACACCCAGGGCACAAAAAATACTCCTTGACATTGCATTTGTTCACTTGTTTGTTTGTCTGTTTGTTCCTTTTGCGGTTGGCATAAACTTCAGCCCAATATCCGGCTTTCCCGTATAGTTTCAACAGACATTCTCAGGAAAGTCTGAAAGTTGCATTATTGTGTCTTGCTTTTAAACGTTTACCTAAATATTTCATACCATCAACCTTTTCCAACAACAGCGTCGCACAAGGACAAAACTCAATATAAAAATGCCCCCCCCCCCCACACACACTCCTCGCCGTTCGCCCCAATCATGAACACCCCCGGGTGGAGAACTCTCATTATAATTCGTGACTTATCATAGCCCAGACAGTGGCCATGGAAGAAGTTGTTTACCTGTTTTACCCGCTATGCTCGAGTGTGTGACAGCATACCCCCAGCCCATTGTCCAATTTTATCGTTGTTGTATTGAGGGGCATAACTCTTGTATAAATCAGTACAAAATGTTACACTTTAAAAGACATTTGGTCGCCTAGACGTCTTTTCCAGGACCACTTCACGGAGGTCGTTGGTATCCCAGCAATGCATGGCTTATCTGTAGCAAATACCGAGTCTTATCGAGGGTTAAACACCTCCCTGGCGTGTGATAACTCCTATGTCAATGGCTGACAATACCTGGCTACCGTTGAGCACAGAATCCAGCTTTACGTCGCCCTCGTCAGCCTTGTTGCCACTTCTTGTGCTCTGAACGCCTCGTAGATTTGGCGGGTGAAAATCCCGAGCAATGAGCAGTTGTCACGGTAGAAATGCCATCCATCACATCCCCTGTTCATGTCCTGCTGTCGGTATGCAGCCCAGATTTGTGTACACTTGCGATACGCTGGTAAATCCCGAGGCCTGGGACTCGCTGTTGGCCACAGCAACTCGGTAATCCACGGCCCTCGACCTTTCATCATGACCCGAGTAGCCATTTGGCGCACCGTAACCTTTGTAGCCCTCGCTACAGTGCTCACAGATAGAGAACTCGATACTTCCCGCTAAGTATGAACGATATCTTTCCTAGTAACGCAGGCTTACCTATTCACATTTCATTTCTTTGAACTCAAGAGGCTACAGAAAAGTAATGATGTACGGAAGGAGAGCCGTTAGTTATGTCTTCAACCCATTCACCGCCAGACCTCCAGTACAGCTGAAATACTTACGTCTATAGAATTCTATCGAATCCAAGTCAGAAGAAAGCTTAAAACTGAGACATACTGACTTTTTCTTGCAATCTGTGACTTTTGAAAACTACATTTCACCTTTTTCAAGGCTCCTCCATCTAATGATAACAGTTTATGTGCTTTGCACGCTAGAAAGAATTACTCACAGGTCTTTGTGTCCAACTGTAATATCATTGCTTGTTTTGGAGTCGGGGTTCACTTAATATAAAACTCATTCCTCCAGTTGAATTAAAGAATTGAACATACCGATGTGAACATTTAACTTGGTTAAAGTTGCGTTCAAACTTGCAAACAATGAAGAATTCAGAATTCTATGACGTCACCGCTGTGCATGATGGTACCTGGCATTTTTGGTATTTTATTGTCCTGTAAGTGACGTGATATGGTCATCTGGGACATGTCCTTCTCTTGTGATTGCACGTGATTAATTCATTTTTACATCCCCTGACAACCATTGTGACGTCACGTGGGTCAGTGAAAGCTCATCAACGTGTCGAGATTACCTGTCGTTAGATAATGCCCAGTCATTTTATGACCACTGTCCAGCCAACCAAATGTTGTCAGATGTCCCAGTGAAGACAGCGAGAAGATATAACATTTCAATCCTTCATCTCCGCCTACGTCATCAATGTCTATCTGACACAGGAAAACCACACACAGCCCAGAAATTTGACTGCAATACTTGATCTAAAACATCGACTTTCCTGTTGGCCGAAATTCTCCACTTCTTCCACGAAATGCCTTGCAAATATCAGGTGCTCACTCCGTACCGGAAACAAAAGAGAATAATTGGGGGTGGGGCTGAGGAAACAAACAGAGTATAGAAGAAAGGAGGGTGCACTGGTGAGTGGAAACCTGACAGAGACATTGAAAGGGTTAATTTTATACCATGCCCAAGAGTAAGTCCATCTAAACTCCAAAACAAACATTATAGTTGAAAATAAAGACCAGCGAATATCCGGTTTTCTATACAAAGCACATTAAGCGAGGACTTTTATTATTAAGAGCCTTAAAAGAGCTGAAATGTTCAGAGTTCAAGTGTGCTAGAAGAACAGTTTTTTGCTCAATATCTCAGATTTAGCTCTGTGTGAGTTTGGGATGGTACAGAACTGGTTCCTTCATTTTGACGGCCAGTCCTAGGGGATGACAAAATAACACAGCGTGGAACAAGTTGTGTCGACAGAGAGGCGACCTCAGTGGTAGTATTGCCTTGTCAGAGAGTTTCCAATGTTGTCCCAGATGGTCATTTGTATGTCTAGTAGTGGTCAATCATTACCTGGTTAGCGTGTAAGAACATGACTGACCGTGATGACCTGTGGTCACCTAATGTAGGCCTACACAGTGGACAGTGGCCTATCAGTATGTCCAGGATACCAGGACACTTTGATCTGGTACGATGTCCGACTGCTTAGGTCATCGGCCTCTGTTGATGGCGGACATTGAGCCCCTGGGTGGCGTCAGCTACCCTGGGGATTCACCGGACATCTGACGTCAGGCAGGTCCCCCAATGTCCACACATACCTTAGTTACTCTTGTGACCGGGACATTTGGTCAGATAAATGATGGACATTATCACCTAATGATGGACAATGTGGAGCCGGACCGGTCAGTCAGTGGATCTCATTCTGTACTTCAACTGCCGCTTTCGCCAAACAAATGTCTAATGTCAAATGTGGACAAATAATATGAACTTACAAATGTTTCACGACGACAAGTAGCAGATATAAAGCGCGTATGTGGATTTTGACGACGAAATACATATGATTGGAAGCACGAAGATACAGTGATATTTTGTTTTTATTTCAGAGTATGAAATAACAGTTTTTGATATTGCATGGTATTGAGCAGGGGTAACATTTCATAGCCGGACCAATGCTGGTTGCACGGTTTATTCGCTTCTTGTATTTTCCTTCTGGTAACCTTCAAGGCATTTTGTTTCAAACTGGGAATAAATCGCCTTTAATTAGAGAGAGAGAGAGACAGAGAGAGAGAGAGACAGAGATGGAACACACACACACACAGAGACACAGACACAGAGAGACGAGAGTGAGAGAGAGAGAGAAAGAAACAAACTACACTATTCTTATTCACCTTGACCTGTGGACACTGGCGCTTATGAAGGACAATACTGTAACAATCTCACACCATCTCACCAACCTGTTTGAGAAGACCGAGTCCTGACATCCCACATTTCACCCTCATTCCATGCACGTCCCAAACTTACTCACTCGCCGTCTGGTGTCAGCTGGTCACCACTAACTACAGGGCGGTCAGTCTCGGCTCCTGACCTTTCCTAGTGCATGCCTCTTGAGGGGGGGGGGGCGGAGCTGGGAGAGGGAGCTGTACTCACTCTAGGTTTCAGACTAATGATTCCATATTGGCGCGCCGGTGGCCAGCACTCACTCCCAAATCTCCCGAGATTTTGTCTTCACATGTCCCTCCTTGATGTTTCATTCGGGCTTCCTCCACTAATGTCCTTCCTGGTTTTCTTTCCTCCAGACAATTCCTCTTTATCTTAATATTCTTTCATTCTTTCCTCCTCACGCTATTTATCCAAGTGCTCAACCAGTTTATCTTTCTTTCATTCTTCCAGTTTATCCTTTCATTCTTCCAGTTTATCCTTCTATCATTCTTCCAGTTAATCATTCTATCCCAGATAGACTTTATCCTGTTCTTTTACAGCGTCTGTTTCTTCTCTTCCACCACTCTATACCTTAGACCACTTTCTTTCCATCCAATACACTCACCCCCACTCACCCCCACTCACCCCACTCACCCCCCCCCACTCACCCCCCCACTCACCCCCACTCACCCCCCCACTCACCCCCACTCACCCCTCCCCCCCCCCCACTCACCCCCACTCACCCCCCCCCCCCACTCACCCCCACTCACCCCCCCCACTCACCCCCCCCCCCCACTCACCCCCCCCCCCCACTCACCCTCACCCCCACTCACCCCCCCCCCCCCACTCACCCCCAGTCACCCCCCCCACTCACCCCCCCCCACTCACCCCCCACTCACCACCACTCACCCCCCCCCCACCCACCCCCCCCCACTCACCCCCACAACTGTGACCTCCCTGGCCAGTGTCGTCATTGACAACTTTCAACATCTTCAGTGTCATCTTCACGTCTTTCTCCTCTCCCTCTCGTCTTCTCGCAGCTGCTACTGCACCCTCCACCTCCTCACACTCTCTCTCTATCTCTCCGGAGATAAACTCAAAATCCCTTCACCCCACCCCCCCCCCCCCCCCGTACCCCAGGATCATCTCCGCCCCTGTGTGTTCAGACCGGCCTGTCGCCACCCATTACAGACAGAACACGCACAACCGATCTCCCTGCAAGGCGCGAACATTGCGTGAGCTTTGGCTAGGGATCCGGTCTGTAGCGGGATCCGAAGTGGACGAATCTCTGGACTTCTCATTATGAACTGCATACGACGAAGAGACTTCTAGAACCGGCGCTGAGTAGATGTTAGTGAAATGATGTAAGAGTAAAAATAATAATAATAATAATGAAAAAAGGGGGGGGGGGGGCCTGTAAGTTATTTCATAGTTGGCTAGATTCTGTGACAGTGAAATTAGTGAATTCGACGTGTAGAGCAAAATGTCAGGCTGCCCTCCACACATTCGTACAAATCCTCTACTCCATTAAAGAAATTAACAATAAAATTATTTGCAGCACAAAGGGAACAAATTACACCGAGTACAAATCAGATCTTGGTCCTATTGTGGTCACACGGAAATGGGCTGTTGTATGCGTTGCCACGGCAACGGGTAATGTCACTGTCTGGGCTAACGCAAGTTTTCATCTTTCATCAAAATAAAGATCTGGTAGAGATGATCCCTGGCAGTTATCTACTCACTGCTATTCTGATTGGCTGATTGACTTTTCATGTCACGCGCATGCGTCGTTTATCTCCAGGTCATATTTACGAATAGATTTCAGATTGCAGGTCAGTGTAGCTGGCGGTCATGTTTTAGGGCAAACATTCTTCAGAATTGGCCTTGAGATTTCACACCCCCCCCCCTCCCCTTTTCAGTTTGCCCCTGCTGGCTATCTTCCCGTCCTGTACCCGGGGTATCGTGCACATGCACTGCTCCGATGGATTTATAGATCTGCGTGCGTCCTGAACGTTTGGTCAGCGCGTGTGGGCATTGCATTCTGGGGTATTGGTGTTGGCATGGACAACGAATAACAAAGAGAGACGGGGGGGGGCAGAGAGAGAGAGAGAGTAAGTAAGTGAGAAAGAGAGAAAGTAACAGAACAAAGAGAGACGGGGGGGGGGGGCAGAGAGAGAGAGAGTAAGTAAGTGAGAAAGAGAGAAAGTAACAGAACAAAGAGAGACGCGGGGGGGGGGGGGGTCGGGGGAGTGAAAGATGACAGATTGAGCGAGTGAGAAAGACAAAGACACGGAGAGAGACATAGTGAGAGAGTGAGTGTGACTGAGTGAGAGAGAGAGAGTGAATGAATGAGTATGTGACTGAGAAAGAGAAGGAGACAGACAGACAGAATGAGAGAGTGAGTGTGAATAAGTGAGTAAGAGAGAGAGAGAGAGAGAGAGAGAGAGAGAGAGTGAATGAGAGAGCGACAGAGAGATAAAGAGAGAGAGAGAGAGAGAGAGAGAGAAAGAGAGAGAGAGAGAGAGAGAGAGAGAGAGAGGCTTGAAAGAAACGTTTCTGGTTTTAGTCTCCATTAAGACAATAGTACAATCCAGCCATGTACAGTTCACAGCAAAGACCCTAAAAATATTTTCTACACTTGTTGGGTACAATATCACTGTTTTAGTACTATCGCAATGTGCATGAAGATGGTAGGTGGAACATTGTCCTTGCTGATATTCTGTTGTTGTAGATGTCGGTGCAACTCGGAGGTTTATATTTTCATGTACACAAATGGTCGACGACCGTGCCAACCTAATGGTATGTGAGACTTCACTAGTTTATGCCTCAGCCTGATCCGTCCAGCCTGGGAGTCGGGACGTTGATGACGTACTTAGCGTGCATAAATTTCTGTACTGGGAATTACACGGAGCGTTTTGGGGCGAGCAGGAAGTAGGTGGTGTCTTAGAGGCCAGGAGGGTTCGTGGGGGGTGAGGGTGGAGGGAGGAGGAGGGCGTGGAGGTGAGCTTGTCCAGGCAGGGATGTCCAGCTATAAAAACGGCTACACTTTTCACGATTTACGGGACCATAAACCGGCCATTTACTCGCCTGGTGGTCTCGTAAAACTTTGCCCGCGGCCGGATGCCGGCAGGTTGTCAAGACTGACAGACGCCCTCGACCGCGCCTCGTTAGCTTACCAGTGGCTCCTGACATGTGATAAGACCTTGGAATCTCCATGTCCACGTGACGTGTGAAGTTCTCCTCAGGTCTCCCAGCTGTAGCCGTGTGTAGCCGGAGACACCAGTGGGAACATTTTTTGACTAAAAGCACATGTCTCTTTCTGTTGGCATTTGACCATTTACATGGACTTTTTTTCATTTTATTGCCCTCTCCACTAACGATGTAAGCACAGATTCTACACGCTCAGTGATTCCCAGACAGTTAATAGTACCGCGAGAAAACATTTTCCTAGAGGACATTTAATTGTGTTGATACAGATTGTAAATCTCTATTCCCCGAACAGCAGAAAAGGTTAGAGCTTGCTTTAGAAGCGGCAGTACCTGTCTTTTAGTTTGTTTGGCTTTTACGGGGTTGAAATTTATAACTTCCAGTACGTGCTGTTGTGGGTTTTGTGAAAGGGCACTGTATCTAAACTGTGCACTTTCAAATTTCAGCAACTACATTATTTTAGCCTAGGCGCCTATTTTAGCCGATTTTGATTGGCCGATAGGATGATGACGTCACGGCATTGAGTATCAATGAGATCATAATGAACTGGCTGGTGACGTCACCATCCAGCTGGTCCATCCATCTTGGCTAAGTCCTTCAGTCCTACTGGGAGAAATACTCTCGCCATTGTTAATATTGGTGGCCGAAATACTTAGTTCTGGAGCCGCTGCAAAAACAAACTGGTCACTGTGTTTTGTCTGTACAGTTGTGGCAGTTGTATAGTGAGAAGTCACTGTCAAACATTCAGTGACATAATCTGGCCTAGACAGCTCGGGCACGTGCAAAGATGACGGGTCAGACACGATAATTTCACATGAATTATTCGGCTGGGGGTTCCAAGTTCTCGCCATTGAATATTTCTGCATCGGGTAATTCCGTGACCTCTCGTCTTGCCAAGTTCGTGACGCTGCAGAACATGATTTCCCCGAGATAATGAACACGTCAGAACACGTTCTTTTGTCATTTCTCTGCCTCTGTTTTGTCTTTACTGGTGATGCTCGTGACGTGACCTAATTCTTCATCTTGAAATCTCGTGCCTTAGCGTGTACACAATATGATGGATAGCATGAAATACTTCGGCAGGGACGGTTTCCGAGTGAAGCCGAATGGAGAAAATAGAGTAGCACAGCGAACACAACTCAATATTCCCTCCAGAATGGTGCTAGGGGGGGGGGCGTAGTCTAAGTACAAAACCAAACATAGAAAACATTGAGTTGAGGCCACCGTTCAGCAATGACCTGTAGTGTGAAATAGTCCGCCCACCTAACATCAGCCCTTTGTCTTTTGGGCCTCTCTCGGAAACTGTCCGTCGTCCATCCTTGTCCAGGTATGACCATGTACACAGCTGTACGGTTTTGGATTCTGGATTTGTCGCACGTTTTTACAGCGGGCTGACATGATGATGGTTACTCTAAGGCCAAGCGCACACGAGCGATTTTTTTAGTTGGTTGTAGACCCAGAAACGGTCTAGTTACCAGTAATTAAAATGCTACTTTTCACCTGGCAGATTAAAAACATCACCCGAATGCACTTCAAACAAGAGGGCCATTTGTTCTATTCCGGTGACTAAATAGTTTCTCAGGCTGAGCCACTAAAGACTCACTCGTGTGCGCCTCGCCTAACTAAATTGCAGCTAATACCTACCAACTGGTACTATCAGCTCTTCGCTGTAAGAACTTGGTATCCTTCACAAGACCGTGTCAGGAATAGTTTTGTCCGGGGATAGTCTAATCAAATGTGTCGCTTGTCTGCGTCTACTGCGGTTTTAAAGGTATCGAAGTATTCTTCAGATATGCTTCGTCCGTCCACTGTCAGAAGGGCCGAATATTATAATTAATATTGTAAAATATGGGATCGTTTGACAACTGTGATATGAGTACAGTAATCACTCTGTCTAAATACACGAGCGCAGCGAGCGGACGTTTTCTATCTTGAAGGGAAGAATTAGTGAAGTGTGTTGAAGAGTTCTAGTGACAGATACTTTTTTTTTCTCTCGTCCCCGAGTGCCCAATTAGGAGCTGGCAGGAAATCAAAGGGAGACAACTGTTGGAAGTCCTAATCGATATCTGTATGGCAGAGAAAGTGAGAACTGTCGTGCCTGGGGTGAGGAGGAGGAGAGGGAGAGGGGGCAGGAGAGAGAGAGGGCAGGAGGGAGGAAGGAGAAAGACTCCGAGCTGTACTCACGGCCCAGTATCCTATCACAGCGACCACTCAGTTTCAAGGCCACTGTCAGGCCAGTTGTGGACTCGGTACACTTTATTGTTGTCTGATCTACTTATTTACACTGACTTAATTACCTCCCCCCTGTCCGGCGGAGCAGTCCGGGGCAGCCCGGTGGCAGTTTCACTCAGTGATCGAGTAGACAGTCGACCTTTTCCTGTCATGGATGGTCGTCGTGCCCAGATGATTTTTTGATCAACTCAAAGCTCTTGTAGTACAACTTGTAGCTGACAGTGTACGCCCTCACCTTTGCTTCTCTCTCTCCCCTTCTCTCTTTCTCTCCCTTTCTCTTTCTTTCTATCATTCTCTCTCTTTCTCTCTCCCTTTCTCCATCTCTTTCTCTCTCTCTCTTTCCCTCTTCCTTTCTCTCTTTCTCTCTCTTTCTCTCTCTCTTTCCTTGTCTCTCTCTCTCTCTCTCTCTCTCTCTCTCTCTCTCTCTCTCTCTCATGTCAAACTAGTGACTGGTTTGTTCCACAAATGAATCTTCACAAAAAAGTTAGTGTAGGTGTCGAGATGCCTTGGACCTCCCTCCCTCCCCGCCCCCCCCTCCATCTCTGTCCCTGCATCCTGTACCTCTCCAAGGAACACACAACTATGATAAAAACGGCTGTCATCATAGTGAGCCAATGTTTGGCTCTGCAGGCGTCCTGTCCACTGGAAGAAATGGATAACAGCAAACAAAAAACCTGAAAAGACACAATATTGACTAAGTGTAGAGAAATACGTAATGTCTTTGGGGATATAAATAGTGGTTGCGTAATGGAAATGTTTGTCGATGATTGCAGGCCGGCTGCCAATGTGAGAAAGAGGCCGGCGGGGGAGGGGGGGGGGGATTGTACCTAACCAAAGATTGGGTTTTAATTATTTAGGAGACCGGGCAAATTGGAGATCATTTTGTTGTGTTTTGTTGATCTGGGCTCATTATCCTGACAAAGCAAGCCCTGGGAAACGCCCCCCCCCTCCCCACCCCCAGCATTCTTTCACATACCCCCCCCCCCACACACACACACACATACATGCACACAGCGCTCGCGCACACAAATACACACATGCACGCACTTATACACACGTGTGCCCGCTCACACTTTTACATTCACATATACACACGCATGTACATACACACATGCACGCACACGCGCTCGCACATACACACACTAATTTGGCCAGAATGTTGCAGTTATCAGCGGAATGTCGAGTGCAGAATTTCCATACTTGGAATTCATGGGGGCTGGGAATTTTCATTTTCTCTCTCCAGCAAATTGCCAATAAAGGGAACTTAGTTTTTGTTCTGAAATAGAAAATTTGCAACATCCACGGCAGGGCACGCTGGCCAAAGGGCACCCCCCCCCCCTCCCCGCCCCCAGAGAGAAAACTTGAGTGGCGTAACGGCCTGGGAGACCCAGACATGCACAACTTTATGACACAATGTCAGTGAAGATTTCCACATTTTCCTTCTGAACACGTGCAAAACAACAACAAAAGATCTCTGCAAAATTTGTAAATAATAATGATGAAAAATCAACAACACAAACAACATAGGGAACAACAACAACAACAGAAAAACGATTGCCAGGCTAATCTGTGGCGATTTCATTTCCCATGTGCTCGTGGCTTTCTTTCGGACAGAATTTAATACAAACTATTCTATTTCTGGATGTCTGAGGCCGAGAAATAGATCAAAACCGAGAAAGGACACAATAAATAAATAAATAAATAAATAAATAAATAAATAAATAAATAATAAATATTTGCAGCCGTTTGTGCCCTTAAAGAAAGGAAGATTTTGCCCTCGCATTGATCTCGTGTGATACCGTCTTTGTGGGGGGAAATTTGAGTTTGTGTCAAACTCCATTGACCGATTGTCTCGCAAAACTTCATTGACCGATTGTCTCGCAAAACTTCATTGACCGATTGTCTCGCAAAACTTCATTGACCGATTGTCTCGCAAAACTTCATTGACCGATTGTCTCGCAAAACTCCATTGACCGATTGTCTCGCAAAACTTCATTGACCGATTGTCTCGCAAAACTTCATTGACCGATTGTCTCGCAAAACTCCATTGACCGATTGTCTCGCAAAACTCCATTGACCGATTGTCTCGCAAAACTTCATTGACCGATTGTCTCGCAAAACTCCATTGACCGATTGTCTCGCAAAACTTCATTGACCGATTGTCTCGCAAAACTTCATTGACCGATTGTCTCGCAAAACTCCATTGACCGATTGTCTCGCAAAACTCCATTGACCGATTGTCTCGCAAAACTTCATTGACCGATTGTCTCGCAAAACTTCATTGACCGATTGTCTCGCAAAACTTCATTGACCGATTGTCTCGCAAAACTTCATTGACCGATTGTCTCGCAAAACTTCATTGACCGATTGTCTCGCAAAACTCCATTGACCGATTGTCTCGCAAAACTCCATTGACCGATTGTCTCGCAAAACTTCATTGACCGATTGTCTCGCAAAACTCCATTGACCGATTGTCTCGCAAAACTTCATTGACCGATTGTCTCGCAAAACTCCATTGACCGATTGTCTCGCAAAACTTCATTGACCGATTGTCTCGCAAAACTTCATTGACCGATTGTCTCGCAAAACTCCATTGACCGATTGTCTCGCAAAACTTCATTGACCGATTGTCTCGCAAAACTCCATTGACCGATTGTCTCGCAAAACTTCATTGACCGATTGTCTCGCAAAACTTCATTGACCGATTGTCTCGCCCGTTATTGTTTTTATTTTTTGTAATTTTGTGATTGAGACGTCAGAAATCTGTCAAGGAAATTCTTTCATTTTGTTTACACAATGTCCTAGTAATCTGCAACCGTTTGTGTAGATGAGCATGTCTGATGTTTATGGATGAAGATTCATTGTAACTTCGAGTCGGCTGGCATTCTAGCAAACCAGACATCGTTCGTAAACTTATATAGAGCAAACTTCATCTTTATCCCCTGCTGACCCGTGGCATGTCTTAACGTGAATAGTTGCCCCTATATGAATAGCAATGGAGGTTGTAATAATGTGATAATGATCACGTCCATGTATAAGACGCTGTGATATCACACGCAGCAAAATAAATGGTGGTTTTAAATATCACAGCTTTAGTTCTTGTTTGTTCTATCTCCATTTTCTGAAAAACTGGAGATCTTTTAGTATGTAGAACAAACAGATATAACAAATGTAAACTTTGACACTTGTTTAAAATGCGTTGTGGCATTTATCAAGCTGTTTTACAGTTCCGATTTATTCTAATTCCTTATCATAATAACAAAAGCTGCAAACGTTTAACGTGGGATTTCTCAGTTGTGCAAAAAGTGGAGCTGGAACAAAGTTAACAAGAACTAAGATTGCGATGTGGTCATAAAATATTGCAATTAGAAGACAAACGGCCTTGAAACTGCAATGGTGTGAACTATTGAGAAACTGTTGAAGAAACCAGTATCTCTGGCTTTTTTTGACACCTTTTTACTGTTGGGGCAAATACAGCTGTTCATAGAAGGACATCACAGAGTGACGTGCTTTAAAACCGAAAAAACCAATTCGTAACTCCGTCAGTGGCAACATTACACATTACTACATAATTCTTTATATCCTTCCATACTCCACCAACTAGCAGTTACAGCAGCAACAAGTTACAAGACATCATCATCATCTTTATCGGTAACCACACCATCAAAGTGTCATTGCTGGTGGGTGGGTTTTTTTTTCTCCATGTCCGCCCCCCACCCCCCCCCCCCCAAAAATCTCTAAGCCCCAACCCCACCCCTTTCTCCCTTCAGAGATTGACCTTTGGCCAGTCTACATTTTGTTCTTGTCCGAAGGAGCGTCCGGCCGGTGTCTTGACATTCTGACAAACAAATGTTGGGTTCGTTCGACGTTTTAGCCCCTGGAGGGGTCAAGGTGACAGTTCGCTCACAGCCCGAGTGCAGGCACTAATGTATGTTTATGGACGTGAGTGCTGACGATGAACCAAACACACACACACACACTGAATCAGATGGACAGTGAAGATGTGCGAAAGTCAGCACTGACCACGGCCTTGGATACTCATGTCACTCAAATCCTCAACGGCAGGGGTATCGACTCTCGGGGTATCGGGCAGTTTGGCACAATGGTATCGATACTTGTCTGTTGCTCTCGAAACAAGTCAACATGGAAAGAAAAAAAGTCGGGTTTTATGTTGCTATTTTTATTAATTAGAATACTTACCGTGACACACTTGCGCTGTCCCGTGTCTGGCGGAATTGGCTAGATGTGGCCTATACAGTTGTCGACATTGCAGTTTTAGCAGTATGTCAGACGTGCCATTAGGCACTCTCTTTGCATTTCACATGGATAATCTCGAACCAACAGCGTATTGTTCCTTTATTGTGTTACATTATGCAACGTTGTATATACAAGAGATATGAGCACTGATTGAACAATGCTCACTTCGGGAGATAATTACGAGGGCAGCACTCGCCAGAACTGATGAGGGTCATGCAGGTGTCTGGCAATACATGTATTCCAAGTTACAAGATATTTCATTTTTACAAAGTCAGTGAGCAAAGTCACGACGAGTCACACGCTTTAAAGATGCATATTTCAGTCATATGACTTTTCTCATCAACCGTACATGATGCAATGGAACCGTTACTTGCTCACGTTTAGACAGACTCAAATTGGACTCACCCACACAGGGCAAGCAACACGGATCAGGTTCGTGAAGTCATCTATACATGTTGACAGTGCATGCGCTCCTTGTGGTTAAGTAGAATTTCTTATTCAAGCTCATTCCCCACACATTAATGGTCTTCAGATTTAAGGGTTAAATTCCCCATGTAGGTCACCGACTTCATGTTCAGAACTTGTTCTACCCGAATTCTAACCACAAAATTTGCCCGTGTAAAGTTGACTGAAAAATTATATGTAATCTGACATCGACTGGAAAGTTCTCGACCGCCGTCTCGGCTGATGTTCACTCAGCTCAACGTCTCTAGCAAGAAAGGCATCAGATTTTCCTACAATCAAATTACGGCACTGTGCCGTTTGTAAGCCGAGAGCCATGCTCGTCATTCCACACCGTATCCGAATACGGCACGCATTGCTCGAGGACAGGGCGAGGGCCCGGCTTCTGGATCGGGGCAGAAAGAGGAAGACGAAAAAGGAAAGAAATGTAGTGGGAATTTGGAAAGAGAGAAGCGTTGGAATGGAGATCGATAAATGAAGGTTGTAGCTGTAGTATCGGCTGTTCAAAGAAAAATGCCCTGGTCTTATTGATTCCTCCCCGCCGCTAGGTGTGATTTTTACACCCAGCATGATGAAAGACAAGTAGATGATAATGGGGAAGCCGTGAGGCGGGGAAGAGGGGGGATTAAAAATGGAAGGGGGGTGGGGGCGGAGGAGTGGATCCAGGGTTTACATGGTATAGCAGATTTTTTTTGTCTTTTGCTTTTCCTGGCAAGATGTATAGATCAATAGGAGAGACAGAAAGTAGTGACAAAGGATGTATAAAGAAGAATGGATGTGAAAATGGGAGAAGATTAGGGAAGCTTGACCTTGTCGAAATGCCGTGGGGGGGGGGGGGCATGATGAAGAGAGGATGAGAAAAAAAAATTGTACATTGTGGTGAACATGTGCGGGATGGGATTCTGTCTGTCTTTTCTGTGGTGATTCTGCATGGATTCTCAGAAAGGACTCGTTAGAGCCCGAAACTGATGGGCCACGCCATTTCTGTCTTGGCAAAGGGGCGGTTTTTTCCCCCCACAAGTTTCGATTTTGAAGTTTGCGGATTGTCAAAGATGATGGTGCTCACAAGCTGTGCTGGTGACGTCACGTCTACCTGCGTACTAGCCGATTTCTGTAGGTGGGTTAGCTGGACGGTGGTGTCAGGACATTTGAGTTTCTGTGAGATCTGACCAATTGGCTGGGGCGTGGGATCATGATTACACATTGAGAAATTGAGCCCAATATTTTTATTGGGGAGTGGGGGAGAGGTTACGACAAACAAGCACCCACATGTCCGTTCATCACCTGCAATGGGTTAAGTTGGCCAATCTCCATGTCAAAACGAAATATGACACGATCTAACTGCGGCTGAATTAATCTGCTTCGCTGTTTGTGCAAAAACTTCATCAAATCACAGACGGCAGTATAAACTAATCCTTACAAACAAGACAGTTCTACGACCAAAGCTTTTATAACATTACCCCGTGGCGCTCGTCAGATTTCAGCGTTCCAGCCAAATGTGGTAAAAAAAAAAAATTCTACCTGTAATCATCTTTCGGTCTATTTTCATTTTCGGATCGTCTTCATGAGATCTGTTATGCTTTTCCAACCGCTGTATAAAAGGAGCCTCTGCTAGGCGTGAAGAAGTCAATAGAGCGGCCATAATTTGTTTGACACGCGCTAGATAAATATTATTTCCGCCAACCCGATCATTACCGCCACAGACTCGCGATTTGCTGGATCGAGTTGCAATCTTCGCCAACTCATCTATTGACTGGAGTAAAGTTGCCGTGGGTAAAAAAAAAAAAACCCAACTCAGATGAGTGTGTGGATTGGATCGAGCAGCAGTGAGCCATGGCATACAATCGCCAATTTCTCTCGTCTAACTAGTTGGCTGGCAACGTCACAACATTAAATTTCAGAAACAGTGACATTTACACCGGCTGACAGACGCACCGGTAGACTGACACAACTGCTCAATACATCATTACAAGTGTTCCAGTTTTGTGGTATTTCCCTCAAGCTGTTTCTCCAGTACAGTTGAGATGCTGATTGGTTTTAATTGGGCAGTAATTTTATCCCGAGAGTAGTATTGCGTGTCTGCTTTGACAAAACACCAATTTCACACACACACAAACTCACCCCCTCCCCCCTCTTTCTCTTTACAGAGCAGGATTTACGTAAATTATACCAGAGAAAATGTTCCCGATTCATTGTCCGTATTTTGTTACAGAAGGTCAGAAATCTAGAGTATATAGTCTTCACGCGCAGAGCTATAACTACAGAGAGGAGATCACTCTCACTATCACCGATTCTCTTCCATGACCGATAATCTCAATCACTGACATTGTCAAGAAGCACGAGAGATCTTCAAAGTTATCGTGTACACAGGAATTGGTGGGCAGACATAACAAAATTAAAACAAATTATATACACAAAATCTTCAAGAGAAATCAACGCTTCTTCTCTCACGCACGATAGTTCAATACGCGCACACAAAGAAAAGTACTCACACAGACAAGAATCGTTCGATAGCGGAGTGACTTTCTCCTCCATGGCCAATAACTTAAAACAACACTCCCCCGACTTGGCGTCTCTATGATGACCGTTTTCCCCTCAACTAGAGAAACGTGGTTCTGTGTCCGGTTCATAGATCTCTCAGTCAGTGGTCAGAGAGGGTGAGAAATCTCCCAACGAAATTGGTCTAGCCATGAACTGGTCAGTAACATTGATGTCCATGTGTGGAGGAGAGGTCAGTAACTCGTGAATAGAAGGAAAAATCGCAGCAGCAAAGCTTGTCACCTCACCCTCCCCCCCCTCTCGCCCGTGGCGTGTGCGCGCTGATAACTCACCAATCTTTCCACAAATTTGCATAGCACGAGACTTGAGGCCATGAGACCATAATGACCTACGATCATGAGCCTACCAATCGTCCAGTGTTCCCCCCTAGGATTTGACCAATGCCTTGGCTTTTCTGCTCTCATCTCTCCGCTGACCAATGAACCTGGACAATTTTTGCCTGGGAGGGAGGAAATCCCAGAGAAAGACTGTCCAAAAATTAGTTGAGAAATAGGTGGGGGGGGGGGGGAAGGGGGGGGGGATTAGCTTTTCATTTCTGAGTACTTGGTTGAAGGTAAATGGTTTTTTTTTTATTTTTTATGGACGTGGGGCAAATCAAGGGAGGAAATGGAAGAGTTGTTGATCATGGAGTGGGGGGGGGGGGGTGGAAGGAAAGCTAGATGAAAATACAACATGTGATTTGAACACTGAATTTTAGCATATTTGGAGCGAATTGTTGGCTACTACGGGTCAGTTTTGCAATGTAAATGGAAATAAGGAAACCGGACTTCTAACATCCGTTTGCCACAGTTGTGTATTGCGGGGATAAAGTACGGATGTTGTGGGGGGGGGGGGGGGGGGGACACGACTGTATAAATAAATGTTGTTGGAGAGGTTGAACCAACACCAGTGAGATAACCGGCAGAATAGACAATTTACCTTACTCAGGTTGAGCCTTGCGGGGCTTCTCTATTCAGTTCCTGGATATTTACAATATTAACTTCATAATAAATATGGTAGTTTGACAGTAATGGCAGGAATCCAGTTAATTTAAAATCAATCAATCAATAAATATATTGAAAAGAAATAAAAGAAATAAAAGAAAAAAATATCGATTTTCAGTAGTTCCACCAGTGATTTGACTTTTCATAGAAATAGTGTCGGCAAAATCAATGGATTTGTTAAGAAGCTCATGAAAAGTTAGCTTTTGCGCTGAGGCAAGTTCTAAACCGTGCGTACGCAGAGATGTATGCATATGTGTACATCATGATGGTGCACATGTGTACGTAAAAGATGAGTAAGCCAGTGAGTAAATCAGATGAAGGAAGGGCGAGGGCGAGTGAGTAGATTGGAGTAAATGATTAGAGAAACGTGAATGTCTCGTGTACGTGACTCGGGGTGTGTGACCTTTGGCCCTGTGGAGGGCGATGAAAGAGCAGATCAGGTTTGGTTGTCTCTGCGTGTGAGTTCAACCAATCATACATTGATTCTTGAGTCAGGCTGACTCACGCGCTGGTACTGTCTCCGTTTCAGGGCTCGGAGATGTGAGGTGGTCTGTCTATACACCCAACATATATCTTGTCTGTCTATAGACCTAACATTAATCTCTTCTGTCTAAAAAACTGACACATAATTATTATCTTATTACTATTACTAACTATACTAGAATGACCCTCGATCTGTACATATTATGCTGCTTGTTTTTCACTCTCTCTCTCTCTCCCCCTCTCTCTCTCTCTCTCTCTCTCTCTCTCTCTCTCTGTTTATCTCTCTTCGCTCTGTATCTCTGTGGCGGATGGTTGGTGAGCGCTTTTTCTCTGACACTCCCTCCTCTCTCTCTCTCAGTTTCATATCTTCTCTTCTCTCCGCCACATTGCTTTTGGTTCTCTCTCTTTCTCCTCTCTCTTCCTCCCTCTCTCCCCTGTCTCCCCCTCTCTCTCTCCATTTCTTCCAACCCCACAAATGCCGAAAAAAAATAGAAATGAATAGAGAAAGAAAAAAAATGTGCTGAATTGAACACAAAGACGATGAAAGAATTAAATGTCCATCTGGAACTTTCTAGAAATAAAAAAAAAAAAAAAACAGAGCGAAAGGAAGACTTGGGGATGTGAGGGGAAGCAAAAGAGGATATAGATGGAGAGAAGAGTGATAGATTGAGAGGACAAGTAAGAGAAGGCTAGCGGAAGTAATGACATCAAGTGTGTTGGTGCGTGTGCTCGTGTCCCCCATCAATCCAGGCGACACAAGCGCCCGAGCTGAGCACGAGACCACTCACAGACAACATCCCCGGGTCTTAACTTGACGTCACCAAGAGTGGTTTTAGTGTTAACCCTTAGCGACCCAGAAATTGCTGGTGACCCAGTTTCCTTGTCCCTGTGAAAATAAGAAAGTTGTTCTTTCTGCGTGGGTGGGGCTTCCGTCGAAAGTCTGATTTGTTTTTTCTGTTTTGAGTGTGAGTTGTCTTTGGGCATGTATTAGGTTTCTTGTCTGCCCCTTTGGAAAACCAGAAAAAACGAAACCACCAGGACTGATTTCAGGACTGACTGGTTGAAAATTGTGTAAATGGATGATCTAGAAATGAATGGATTTTTTTTTTTACTTATCCTCTCCTCGCGCACTGACTAATTTCTCGTGTCTTTTCTCGTGTATTTTCAGAGCGAGTTGTCCCACAATCTACAGGCTCTGTCAGAGAAAGCGAAATCTGGTACAGAATTTATCCAGAGGCTGAAGAAAATGGCCGACAGCGTCAGTGTAAGTACCCAGTACAGTAGTATATTTTACAGAGAATTCAGTACATGTTTTTAAAGTACCCACTGTAATGGTACACAGTACACCGCAGAAAGTATGCATTGAATAGTTCATAGTACACAGAAGTGCACAGTACTTAGTGCCCATCAGGTAGCACACTAACATCTTGGGACACAGCGCACATTACATTGTCCTTTGTTCCACCATAAAACATACGTCCCTAGACAGAATGATACCATACAGAGATATTTACTGTGTAGAAAACTGCAACATTTTCTATGGAACCCAAATTCCATTTTTGTTCCCATCTGCCACAGAGTGAACGGGCAGTACATCCAGAATGATGAAAGAACACCCGCATATGTTGAAATTATTCAAGTTTATAAAATTCATCATATTATTGTATTGTCAATTGTCATTCTCCCCTTTTACCCCTCCGTTGGCAGCAACAGAACCATTTTGTCTCGTTAGAATGGCACGGTTTTAATTCCCTTCCACCAAATTTTGAGAAATTGATGATTGAAGTTCCATGTGCTCATAGATTTTAGTGGTACGAATTTTTTTTTTCCTTCTAGTAATACTTACAAATTACACACCGAATCCACTTGATACTTTGGCACACAATGGGGAAGGCCCGTAGAAGTAGTGGGTAGAGCGTAGCTCAGCACAGCCAAAAAGTGGAAATTGAACCTTGTACATTTTAAAGAGAGGATTGGTTAACTTCGTTAGAGCTGGAGAATCCCACGTCTAAGTGGTGGATCATCGGGGAACCACGGGGGGTCTGGGAATATTCTTGAGGTACTTGTATGTGCAGGTGATAAGTTCATGATCTTTGAATCAATCCACCGGATGTGACGTAGGCACGACTTAGACCTGAAAAGAAGAAAGTAAAAACTATAAAAAAAAAAACAAACCGACATAATCCAATACAGTCCTGATCTCAGTACCTGGTGCTAAACCAGACATTGTGCAGGGTGTGAAAACCTAGAGCTTCTCTACCAATTATTGATGAGTTTCTCTTTCTTCTCTGTCTGTCTGTCTGTGTGTCTGTCTGTGTGTCTGTCTGTCTGTCTGTCTGTGTGTCTGTCTGTGTGTCTGTCTGTGTGTCTGTCTGTCTGTCAGTCTGTCTGTCTGTCTGTCTCTCTTCTTTCTTTTCTCTCTCTTCTTTCTGTGTCTCAGTCTATCTGTCTCTTTCTGTCTTTCTGTCTGTTCTCTCTCTCTTCTCTGTTTGTCGGTCTCTTTTCTTCTGTCACTCTCTCTCTCTCTTCTCTTCTCTCTCTCTCTTCTCTTCTGTCCCCCCCCCTCTCTCTCTTTCTCTCTCTCTCTCTCTCTCTCGGCCAAACTGAGGTTTCACCTTTCCATCATCGTGTAATTTTGAGCTAAGAGTTGTAATTTTACTGGGAAATCCCGCTTGGAAAATTATAAACCCAGGGGAATCTGCAATCTGTGTGTGTGTTGTGTTTTTAAATTTTTTTTGCTTTTCTTATTTTATTTTATTTTTTTGTGTTATTGTCATGATTATTTAGAAGGGCTTCTGGACAGACAAGACGTAACCCAGGCGCGCACTCCAGCCGGCTTTGGTGGGGCCAGCTAGTCTTATGATGACGTGGCTACATGGAGTTTCTATGAGATCTGGCGCGCCAACCAACTAGTTGGGATTTCGTTGAAACACACTGTGGTGACGTCATCACCCAACTAGCCGGCCGATCAAATTCGGCTAGTGTGCGCCGAGGTTTGTCGGGTGGTTTAATGTCTTGCTTTCGTTTTGAAAGAGGTTGACGAGCGCTAAAGAGGGATGGGAATGGAACGTGTCTCTGTCTGTCATTCCTCTTTGATATCTGTCTCTGCCTTATCATTTTCTTAGCGTCAGTCTGTCTGTGAGACTACTTCAAAAATCACATTTCAAACAAACATTCTTCAATAGCAGTCATTATGGAAGTCATTAATTTATACACAGAGTTGAAATATTGCCGAGTTGTGGCTTAGTATGAAAGATTGATGGACGTTTCCACTAATCAACTCTAGTTCATCGCTCTGAGAGCTTTGTGGACACAGCAGGATATACACGGGATGAGACAAACTTAAATACAAATGTTTGTGAATCTTTATTTGAAGATGTTAAGAAAATAATTTTCGTATCGATTACCCGCGTTGCCTTTATAGATATCATGTGTGACAACAGTCATGCCCATAACTGAATAAAATCTTAGTACGATACTAGTTTGTTGTCATAATAAGAGATGAGATTTGAGTTAGGTTCAGGATGAACATTCAGCGCAAACAGCACAACATTTCATGTTTAGGATACAGCGAGAAATGGTCGGTAAATGCCATGATGTGCGAATGCTGACACACACACAAAAACAACAACCGGAAGGCACAATGTAGAATCGACTTTAACCAGAGATGTAACCACGGCAGCCTTGAAGATACTGTAAAACTGAAAAATCTTCACTTTGAATTTTGCTTCAATTTCTACTCGACCTTGAACGTATTAGGGCCGATGTTGAGACTACAGGTTTATACCGTCCTCTGTCAAGTGTCAAATAATTTCTCACAATTTGGTAGTACTGTGTTCTCAGTAGTCATTTTCTGGTGAGGTACACCCGTTTTCTATGTAGAATATTATAAAACTCACAGAAAAACTCTGGGGTCGCAGCTAAGCTTGAGGGAAAGTAAAAAATATAGCAAAAA